>KK122043.1:769173-792983 GCA_000611955.2 Stegodyphus mimosarum | reverse complement strand
AAAAAAAAAAAAAAAAAAAAAACATAAATCCACGAAATTTATGTAAATTATTCATAGCAGCTATTCGCATCAATGCGGCTATATTTTACATAAATTATAACGTAAAAATACACATTTACTATTTTTTCGGGCACATTTTATGATAGTTTTAAGTTTTTTAAATGAAGGGCCATTCGTAAATTGCACGTATTTGTCGCGAGCAACGTATGAATGCAAGCTGCCTGGGTACAGTTTTATACTTGAACCATACATATGTTGGTGCTAAGATGGTAATAACATCTAGTAGAAACTGTAAATACACTGTTTTTGAAAAATGCTTTCAGCTTACCAACTAGTTTGCAAATTACAGAAGTTCGCATTAATTCATGGCCTTATCAGAGCTAAAACTACATCTGAATTTGTCTCTGTGGCAGGAAATCTTACTGATCTGTCTTGCAACAATAAACTGAAGATAAAATCTGACAGAAAAGAACTGACTTTTGGATATCATTAATAAAGAGGATTAAAGATAATTTAATATCATTACAAGATGAACAGTACACATGCACTGGGTTTCTGGCCGTTGCTGTGATTTAAAAAAGTGTAAGAAAATCAAAGGGGAACAGAATATGAGGCAGATACATCCAGTTTAATTCAACAATTTCAAAAGATGTGCAGTAAAATAAAGTTAATTTTTTATACTAACTGTGATTCATTTATTCAATAATATGAATGTAACGTACTTATTCAGCACATTTTAAAATAAAATTATTTCTTAATTTGAAACATGTTTCATTTATTTTTTTCATTTAACCCCCTAACCTCATAAACTGCACTCTGTAACTGTTAGGTAGATCTATATTTAGACTTCTAGTGTTAAGGTGAAATTCTGATACACAAAGAGTACTATGAATTGAAATGCTTAGGAATGATTGTTCTGACTCCACAAAGGCATGGACGAAAACTTAGCTGTATTTCACTACAATTTACTTTAAGAATTCAAGATACTAACAATTAACCTTCAAGAATCGGTACTTAGAGGTTCATTGCATTACCATTCATTAGCATATTAATAATTAGAATTTAATTATTAGAACAAAAAAGACTTACCTCTATTCAAATCATAAATACTGACAACAGTCCTGTTGTGACTTGACATAAGACAATTTTCAGGATCAGACAACACAACTTGAAGTTGTTCAATAGGAGCCTCCTCGAGATCATCTTGCACAATTATAATTTCCCAAACTGCTAATGTTTTACCTATGCAAAATTATAACATGAATGATAATTTATTTCATAGAAGAAAATTTTATTCATACATTTATTACAGATGAACAAATTAAACTTGCATAAATATGTTTCATCAGATTAGGACCCCTTTTAGAAACACTTTTAGAAACTTCAAATTAACAAAAATTCGCAAACATGTCCAGCAGGGGTATTCATAGGAAACCTGGCAGTAACTACTAAACATAGTCATTAATTTTGCTCTGCACATTATGCAGCAGAAAATCCATATGGGGATTATTCATTTTTATGTATAACACACACAGTTGCCCCCTTCCCCAAGGGAGTTCTTAGATTCATACGTAAATATGATGCGGTGCTTCCAGCATTTAAAACGAAACTCACGACTTTTTATTGCGAAACTCAAAAAATGAAGTTAACAGTTTAGGCTTTATTCACGGCTGAAAAAAACTCATTCATGTAGTGTGTGTGAAGTAGAAAAGTCAATGAAAAGGGCACTCGGCTTCATGAAAATTCAGCAGTTTGAAACTTACGTAAAGAAGATAAAGAAGTATGGGGTGAAGAAAGACAAGAACAATGAAAGCTTCAGCATTTTATAAGACCTAGGTGTTTTTGAATCTAAATAAAAGGCAGTAAAAAAAGGGAAAGAAGACAATGAAGATTTGAGATAATAAGGGTGGCTAAAGCAAGGCACAGATCTGCTCACAGGCTAATAGATTCTAAGGGTGATTAATACCAGTTCGAAATTAATGAATTCATAGCACAATTCAGCATTTACACTACAAATCAAAAGATTGTCAGTATGCCTCTTCCCCTCTGCTTTTTAGAGGAATGTTACAAGACCTTCCTGTAAGAAATTGCAATGAAAATTAGATTATTATTTCAACTAAACTCTATAATAAAACAACTCCTTACATACCATTAATTTAAAATTGCTAAAATGTTTATTTTTTATGGTATTTGTACATTAACTACAATTTTACATGCCTATTTCCGAACTATCCATGTTTTCTGGTTAAGTCAGGAACAAATTCAGAGAACTTTGATGACTATGCAGTGACATGATTTGTTCCAAGATCTGTGCTTGTGAATTCCCCTTTTCCAGTTGACTTTTCAAAAACTAGCAAGTTTATATTTTTCAATTAATTTTTATAAGGTTACTGTTTTTATTTCTGAATCATGTTCTCATCCAACATACAAAACAACCTCTGAAGATATCTGTTTGAATATTGCTCTAGCTGATGACTGCTAGTCACTCAAACAAAATGTTTCTCAAGTAAAGTACAGCCCCAAATCTACCTCACAATGTATTTTATGCACATAAATAAAGTTTCAGTTGAGATATTATGCTGTAATATTCAAAGTTGTACCCAGATAGTTTTCGTCTGAGGTTAAGTGTTAAATCAGCATCTTTATTCGCATTCAAATGAAGTATATCACATCCTTCAATAACCAGATTTGCGAACGGCAAGTTAGAATTACTGCTTTGTTTATAGTAAAGCTAGACTAGCGAAGCATGTTTACATAAGAGAACAGATATAGCATTCCAATCCCATTAAAGTACAGCAAAACATTTCTTTTCTTATATGCATCAAACAGAACACAAAAGAGCGAGATTATGCAATTTTTTCCCCTTTTTTTCATTTTCATCATCAAATTTCCCCTAATTAGCATTCTGAGTCCTTTTTCATTGTAAATGAAAATTCAATGACTCAAAAAGCGTTTGCAAGAAATCTGGTTGATTTGGCCAACACGCATTTTGTTACAGAACTTTGAACTCTTCCTCTTTAATTACAGTCATTCTGTATAGTATACCTCTGCAACACTAGAGTAACACTTCAGTGGATACTTTTCTCAAGAAAATTCTTTAATTACCTTCAGAGCACAAAGAAATGAATATCAATTTAATAAAGCGTAAAAAGTTGCAATACTTATTTAATAATACTTCTGGAAAGAGAGAATGAGTAATCAAAAGCAAAATGAGGTAAGCCAAAAAATTTGTCTAGTACTTCATTTAACTTTTAAAAATACCTCTTAAAGTAATGGTGTCACACATGCATGTAAACTCATAAATTCATTCCAAGTATCATTATAAGACTTACAAGTAATGGTACTGTTCTATTATAAAGACCGTGTTCAGAAATGTATGTATGTGTATTCATGCATATATGTGTTCATGTATGCATGTATATATGTAAGTACGAATGTATGTTGTAGGGTTTCCCTCATTTTGCATAACAAATTATTTTAAGTTTGAGACCTTTCCTTCATATTTCCTCGCCAGGATGATGTAAATTTAAAGTTAAGTGAAGTTATTATTTAAACGGGTGAATCTCTGCGTTTATTCAGAGTGTGTTTTCGCTCATTGCTATCTCGCTGTTACGCTAGTACGCCCCTTGGTCATTTCAGATTACCGTCACGCCTGTTAGGTTTTTGTTGAGTCAACGTAAGTTAGACGTAACTTAAAGCGCTAACCCAGTGCTATTCTATTTTATATTTGAATTGGTTTATATTCAACGTTTTAAGTTCCACCGGAACTAGTCGGTGTTATTGTAAAGCACGGAGTCCATGCTTTTCTGTTCTCATTTGAGTTAATAAATGGTTATGTTCCCCCTTCTTCTGTGCTGATATTTTCATTTACGCCTGTGCGAGAATTCCCCAGTTCATTATAGGATCTAGTTTAGTTTATGTGGAATAGAAGAGACAGATCTTACAATGTGCGTGTGTGTATATATACACACATATATGTGCATACATACATACACACGTTCATACATTTCTGAATCCGGTCCCGATTACAGAACAGTACTGAATTAACATATATACTGCTATTTTATAAAAATCTTAGAACATTCTGAAACTATTAAGTTCCACAGAAATAATACTATAATTAAAAGAAACATTACCAGGATCAAACTGAATTTTATTCACATTTCTCGATACAAAATCTAATCCTTCTTTTGCTGTCTGCTCTAGAGCTGTAACAGTTACATAAGAGGATACATCTGTATTTCCGACTCGATGCACGTTGATACGCAAAATACCTTCATTTTCACAGACAGAATATTCAGGGTAAGGAAAAAATACAAGAGCCCAATAGAAATCCATCCTACAATAAAAATTTGAAAAATATGCCTTATGTGAATTAATTACCAGATTTGCATTGCATTGGCATTAAAATTACCATAAATTTCAATCATACAAGGACATTTTAAAGATGTTTTTAATTGCTCTTATTCTTTACTAAAAATAAACATTATGTTTATTAATGAGAAACATTAGCATTTTCTTTTCAGGATGCATTAAATTTAAGCTCTTAAATAATCAAATGATACAAAACTATAACATATGCAGCACTACAAATAAATCAAGACTCAAATATATACAATGATTCCTGATGCACTACAATCTGAAAACATCATATTGAACTACACCTTGAAGAAGAGGTTAACAATAAACATTAACCAACAAAAATTTCAAATAATTTAAATACTTAAAAAGTTAAAAACATATAAGAAACATAAAAAGAACTGTTTATATTTTACCTTTAAAATACCCTTTAAATATTAGCAAAATAAAACAACTGTTCTAAATGAATCATTACTAAGAGCAAAATGTCAAATAATTAATGCAACAAAAACATATATGACCTGCCCTAAAATACGTGACTGCATAATAGTGGTCTGGTCTCTCAGCGTCTACTCTGGTGTATGCCATTGAAGTTTACCTATCCAAGACGGTAAATTATGTGCCAGAAATACAATGTGAGCTAAAAAATGGAGTAAGTAAGACCTTCATGAAAGTGAGCTGATTTAGTCTCATTAGCAATTTTGAACATGAAAACATCTGGAAACACAAAGAACTAAGCAATTACCCCACCAGCATCGTCGAAAAGAATCGGCTTGGGAGTTGTGAGAATTCTTGTTTGGAAGGTATTACAGTTGGAAGCCGCACCACGCTTCACAAATCTTCCAAAACGGTTATTTATTACTGCACCGACGCTCTCCTCCTGGCGTGAGTTTTCTCAAGGGTGTAAATGGTCCCTGAATTCCACTTTATGAATGACAAAACTGCACCGCAATGTACAGTAGTTATCACTGAGCTGTTGGAGGGTGAAGATATTTGGATCATGGATTGAGCCATGCATTCCTCGCATTTAAATCCAATCGAACATGTGTTAGGCATATCCAGAAGACATCTGAAAGTACCTTGTAAGTCACCAGCAACGATTTCATGGATATGAGTTTTGTTACAAGAGGCATGGATCATGGATGTCTGAAGAACACGTTGATGATTTCATCCTACCCACCCTGTATCCCATTCAGAGATATTATATACCCTAAAGAGAACTTTCCTTTCCACCACCCCTTGTCCATAGAACATACAACAGAAAACAGATGATTCTATTTTCTGTCCTGGTGAGCTCAGAAGGTCCACCAGCGGCCGAACGGTACAACTGCTAAACAGTGGTAGTTTGGTCTGAGGCTCGAATCTCGCAAACTGGCTGGCTGCATGGGCGTTTTCATGGTTTCCCACATGTGTAACATGTATACGAGCCAGTTTCTTTTTGAAAGTCCTCCAAGAAGGCATGTCTCCTCTGAGGCAGATAGCCCTCGAGGCTTTGCCGTAATCGCATAAAACAAACCAACCTGGTGAGTTCAGAATCCAATTTTGAATAACGGTTATTAATTCTTTTTGGATTCCTTTCTTCATCAGCGTCGTTAAGCCTTCCAAAAGCTTACACTTCGACGATGTCGTGGTATCCTTTTTGCACCGATCTGAAATACAACTGTACGATGTTATGTGAAAAAAACCTGCCCCTTCCTTAAATTTTGCACATAAGTGTAACTTTCCTTATGATCTGATCCCTTTATTAAATACAACAGTACACCACATTTTACATTTTAATTTGTTTATTTTTCCAGTCTATTCTAGAAATAATAATTTGTTATAATAAACCTCTCTGGTCTGTGTCATTTCAAAACTAATATCCGCCATTAAATGACTTTTTCATAACCCTGGTGATGTAGATGTTTTTGCAAACTGCAATTAATAATTTTAGAGAATTATTTATTAGCCAATAATAATTTTATAGAGTTACATATTAGCCTACCAAAATGATATCGATACTAAAATTCACGCTCTCTGAATTAAGACTCCATTCTGAATACATCACATTTGCTTCCAGCTTCTCTTCCCAATAAGATGCTGCCATGCTTCTCCTTTTTAACTGCAACAGTATTACAAATGTAAATACTATGTTCTGGATAAATAGTATGTTCTGGATAAGGCATGATAAGTGTGCCAAGTAACTGGTGGCTACAAATGTCAATTAATATAAAAATAATATTTAAATCTGCTACAACTATCAGCTTATTCAGTCTGCCTTTACAATATATCATCATGACTTCAAGTATTTTTTCCTATAGTAAGTTTCAGCAGCCATCAGTGACATTTTCCAATTTATTACACATATAGTATAAGACAAAGAAATTTTGCTAAAAATTATTTAATCTTTCGAAACCAGTAGAGCTTTACACTTTAAAATAAAAAGGAATATTTGGGCAGTGTAACACAATATATGACAGCGTAAGAAAACAGAATACAACAAAAGAACTAAAAAAACTATGAAACAATATGTTACATATTTCACAATATCTCATCCGGGGCAAGGAGAGTGCAATGAGATAATGTAACATAGAAACACATTTCTAAACAACACAGTAAACAAGAAAGTTAGAATATAAGTAGGGAAGGTTGAACTCAAACCGTGAATACTCGGCGGGTATGTTACTGCAACTGCTGTGACTCGTGCAAGGGAAGTCTGTCATTGCAACTTTTTTTTTTTCTTTTTAATTTTTGAAGCATGGGACCTTGTGTTGCATATGGATGCATGAACACATTTTCTAAAAAGATTCATGGGATTACTTTTCATGCTTAAGTATTGATTTTTTTTAAGTAATTTGAAAAATATCACAAAATCATTTTCTTTCCAGATGTGAAAAAAATGAATTAATAATAATCAAAATATGTTAAATTACTTTTAATGTTTGCAGAAAACTGGTAACTAGGATTTAACCTATACTGGTTATCATAAAATAAGGAAAAATCACAAACAACACGATTACTGAAAATGTTACATGTAAAATTTTATGCAACTTACCCACAATTTACAACACATAGTAGGGTATCAAATAACATAAAAAGAAATTACCAGACAATTATGGTAGCGCAGAAATTAGCACATGTATAAAATGAACAAATTGAAGGTGTCAGTTTGCTATAGGAAAGGTACCTTTCATATGGAATAGGATCGCCTCTAGAAGCAATACAGCACATATAGCAATGTGTGATGCTTTCAATTATGCGGTCTATCAGTTCCATACGAAACGAGAGTCATTGCTCTTGTAAAGTAGTTCCAAGCGCAGCAAGGGTTTGAAGGGGCGAATTGAGAGCAGCTATATGTCTCCCTAAAGCATCCCAAACCTGCTCGATAGGATTCAAGTCCGGGGATTGAGCTGGCAACTCCATGCGCATAATTGTTTCCTCTTGAAGACAATCATCTACGATGCTATCCCTGCATGGTCATGCGTTGTCGTCCTGTAACAGGAAAGCATCACCTATTGCCCTGGCACATAGGCACACACAAGCATCAAGGATGCCATCTCTATAAACCTGAGCATTCACGGTTCCCCTTGGAAAGACATGGAGGTCTGTGCGTCCACCCAAAGACATGCCACCCCAAACACAGACACTGCCTCTTTCGTTATGCATCTCTTTCACGGATGCTTGACGGATGGTAATCGGTTCCAGGTTCTCTCCATATCAAATAACGCCTACTATCGCTTTCTAGACTAAACCTGAAGTCATCCGTAAAGAGAACAGCCCTCCATTGATCAGGCGTGTCCAGAGGACATGTTGTTGTGCCCTCTGCAAACAGTCCCTCCTATGGCGTCACGTGAGCGGCACGCAAATGGCCGTTCGCCTCGCATACAGATCACCTTCGTGAAGCCTTCTACGCACAGTTGACTTTGACACCAACCTTCCGTTGGATGCAGCAAGGAAGGATCTAAGAAAAGTCGGAGTTCCATTCCTGCGTGCACATAATGTCAAATATCAGTCATCGGTGCTCGTCGTAGCAGTTGGCCGCCCTTGGCTGAACCTCTTAGATGCCAAATCTGTGGTTTGAAATTGCCTCCAAAGTCTATGAACCACAGAAGGACTCACATTTAGCCATCTGGCCACTTCTGTTTGACTTTGTCCTGCCTCTAGTATCCTAATGAATCTCCATCGTAATTCTGCAGGCAAATGATGCCTGGAGGTAATTGTTACGAATTGGCTATCTCAGATTTCTGATGTCACTATCACAGTGAAATATGTGGGCTTGCTCTCAAACGTGGACTTTTATGCTCTTTGCAGATGACGTATTCCGAGTGCAGAGCCACTAATTTGCATATTGGAGTTTTACCCAGCTACTTTTACTTGGCAACATATTCAAATTTTACACGGTTTGGCTTATTTTTAAGGTAGTTATCGCTATTTTTGTAAATTTTCCTTAATTTATGATAACCAGTGTATATAATTTGAATGTTTTAGGTAAAGCAATTGTTGAATTGTAAAGGTGTTAAATAATGTAATGCTTTCCTTTATGTATTAATTATTATTAATTTTTAAATTTTGTGAACTGTTATGAATATAATTTGTGCATTTGATCAAGATAAACTGCTCAGTTGTAAAAAATTATTTGCATAAACGTACAAATTTCTAGGCAATATAGCTATAAAAGAAAGTAAAATATTTACATAATTGAACGTGTGTAAAGACGTATTCAAAAAATTTATACAGGTATATTTCTGTAAGTCAGCTTAATTCAAGGCAATTTTTTGCTATTCATAAATATGAAACAAGCAAAAACTGAAATCATTAATTTCACAAAAATCTGTTTTATTTTATTAATATGTATTTTCTTGTTGTTACAAGGTTGATGGTTCTGAAAAGGATTTATTTAAAACTTTCCTTTAAAAATATACAACCCGTGACTATTTTTTTAGATAATTATCTGCTATTAAATTACAAATATTCATTATTTTAATTTAAAAAAAAGAAAAAAAATGAAATACTATTTGCATCAAGTCCCAGTCTCCTGAAATTAGCTCAAATAATTAGCAATTTCAGCAACGCCCATAAAAAATATGTGAAATTCTGTTTAAGTGTATTGCAACTTAAAGCTGAAGTATTAAGCATACTAAAATAAAATAACTTTCTTTCCTGTCTCTTAAACATTTGTATATGAAATGATTCTTTAATAAACTGTGTAATATTGCGAATAAATCAGAAATATCACTTCTTAAAGAAAAAATTGGAAAGTACACGCACCAGGTAGCTAATAAAACCTAAACAAATCCTTGAAATATGCAGAAACATCATTTTTAAAGTCTTTAACGTTATACACATGAATTTAGATTTCGAAATATTTCTTAATAATTTTCAGTACATAGTAAATTATAGATATCATCTTTATTACTTTGAAACAAAAATTTAGCAATAGTAAAGCATTTCATTATAAATTCAACATATTTTTACTGGAAAATACATGCACGGAACAGCTTAGAAACACGTACGTTTCACTACCGTAATGCAATGCTTTGATTTTACAAACATGGCCGCCGCTTATTAGGCAGGGTTTCATTCTCAGATAGTGAAGGAAACTGCGAACCCTCCCTCCTTTTATTCTAACCTCCTTGACAAGAAGCGATATAATGCAGCCGAAATAGAAAACCAATAATTCTTACTATATGTAATGTGTAGCAAATATTTAAAAATAAACACGTTATTTCAAGATTCTTGTGGTAGTAACTTCAAATAATTTTGCACATAGTTTGAAAATAAAACAACAGAGACCAAAAGAAATTCCAAATATCATTTGAAATATATTTTCAGGCATAATATTTGTCCTTACGGCTTAAGGCTAAAAAAAATGGGTGATCAAAAAGCATACCAAACTTTCAAAAATTGTCGAAACACCAAAATGGATATTAATTGGATATTAATTGTTTCAATGAATATAATGGATATTAATTGTTTCAATGAATATAATGGATATTAATTGTTTCAATGAATGACACTCTTGCGCTATCACAAGGCTCTAGAATATTCGGCGGCATGTAAGAAACTTCAGTTTCCGGCGGGGTTAACCACTCGTGGTGTTTTCGGCTAGCTTTCCTTTCTGTTATGTTTCAGTCAGTAGCCATTATATTGATTAAGAATTGGGCGACCACCCCAAATAGTCGTGAATTCTACAAGTCAGCGATTTTTCCCTCGGTAACTGATTTCCACATAACGAAACGATTTATACACTCCTATATGATAAATTTGACTGCCACTCCAGTTTTCTCACTCTTTTTATATGGCCGTAATATTTTATTCCCAACTTCACCCAATTTGTTCGACCTCAGAAGAGACAAGCGGCCAATTCGGGACTTAATGATGAAAGTTTCCCGTTTCTCAAAATCAGGTTGCAAAGCGGGAAATCGTTGTTTTATTAGGTTCACAAGTATTCAGAAAGATCTATTTAAACCCTTCAGCAGCTTCCAAGAATGCATTTTGTGCTCAGCATTACAGATTAGCTCTGTTCGGGAAAAATTTATCTCCACCTTGCACCAAACAAACAGCTTTCAAAGCTAACAACATCAACTGCAATTAAACTTTTATGTGATATATTACTTATAACAATATAGGGTTGTCACCCATGAAACAATTTGCTATTAATACCCACTTTGGAAAGGCTGAAGCTCTCAACATTTTGATCGCTCGGTATAAATGAGAATAACGTCTCTCGCCCCTGTATATCTAGCATTAGAAAGTTACATCAAATAATCGTTGCCGTTGTGGCTAAGGA
Organism: Stegodyphus mimosarum; assembly: GCA_000611955.2. NCBI lineage: Eukaryota > Metazoa > Arthropoda > Arachnida > Araneae > Eresidae > Stegodyphus > Stegodyphus mimosarum. The sequence goes on along the minus strand of KK122043.1, from coordinate 781,855 downwards.
TATAATTACATAATTTACATAAGTATTACACTATTTCAGATATTCAAATTATTTTATAGTAGAACACAACACACTTGGAATAGTACACTTTACAATGATAATGCTTTACAAAATTTACAGAATTTTAGGAACGTATATCGCAGGACATCCAAATACAATAGTGGTATAGAAGGGTTAAACTTCTAAAAAAAAAAAAAAAAACCTAAGTGAATATTAAAATCTTACTCAGGCACTATTCTTATAAACGCAAATAAAATAAAATTTTAAAAAGTTAAATAGCAAGGCAAAGGTCGGCTGCGAGTTTTTGCAATTTTGTTGATAATTTAAACAATCCTTGCCACCAGATGACGTTGTTTTACCATGAATTTGCAGAAGGCTTGTGTATTGTTATTGGAGATTTTAAGGCTGTGTTCTCTGGTAAATGGGCAGGTGGTAAGAAAATGATCTGTGGTACCAGTTTCTCTGCACGCACGGAGGTCGGTGTTGCTGATGCCGTCTCTATTAAAATATTTGGGAAAGAGACCATGCTGAGTAATTAGCCTAATTAATGGCGGGGAAGTGATGTTGCGTTTGTCATGCAGTTGTGTGGTGTAGTAGTATGTGTAACGAATCTGTTCACATCTATCCCACTCTGTTTGACATTTAATTTGTGCTTTCCATTTCAGTTGTTTCTTCAAGTATGAGCGTGGTCAAAGGGCTGTTTGTGAATAATGAATACTTATTGATGTTGCCTTCCTGACTAATCTGAAGTAATTTCATTTCCACTAACCCCAGCATACGTTTTCACACAGGACAGCGTGATGTTACGATGTTAATGTCTCCGTAAGTCTCTCTGGATTTGCGTAAATATAGGAGATGAGCGGTGTGATGGTCGAGTAAGGACAGAAATACCGACATGCTGTCTGTGTGGTCGGTGATGTCTTGTAGGTTCTGCTCAGTGATTTATTGGATAGCTCTGGAAATAGCTACTGCTTCTGCTTGAGCGTTGTTATCGCTTAGTCGCAGCTTCCATCGGTGTAAGCTCCCAACTTAGTATCCCATACATTAGCCATCCATGTAAGTAGTTAAAAAAAACTAAAAATTAAGTGCAAATACGTATTTTAATTTTGTAATCTGGTGCTATGCACCTAAAAACCGTGAAAAGAATCCGAACTTTAAATTAACGACTTAAAAACTTTGAATCACTATCCTTGGGCAAATATAACGTAATTTTAAATCTAAACACGATATTCCAATTTTTTACCTTAAACAAGCAAAGTTTTAGCCCTTGTCTATTTATTCCGCCCTTCCCCGAATGTAACATCTCTTCCAGCGAAACGTCCAGCTAGCCGGATTGTATTCTAAACTCTTCCGTACACTGGAATGAGTATACAGCTGTTGTTAGGAAGAAGGCGGAATGGAAATTGCCAATTCTGAAAACATTGATTAGTTGTAAATGGGGCAGTAATAGACACACTCTTATTATTACTTTTAAGTTATACATCAAGCATCTCCTAAACTTCTGTAATAAAATCCTCATAATTTCTTCAGAGAAAACTATCAGTAGCTTAAAAACGTGAAAAAGCACACTCTTCGGCTGAGTATCGAAGCAGTTAAATCTAGTTATATTTCAGCGATGCAGTTGCTATTTAACCAAACCTGAGATGAACACGAGATTCGAAAAATGTTACATAATTTTGCTACAAAACCTTTGAAGACTCCCTTAAATTATGACTTAAAAAATTCTAAAAAGATTCAACTAGGATTCAGTCAAGTCAGCTACCTTATTGCAAAAGAAATTTTGGTGTTGCTGGAAAATATGACATTTTAATAGGACAATGATGACCCCTGTATTTCAGTGTTTAAGCGACTCTTGAACTTGTCTTAAACGTTAACAGAATGAAAAAGCGCGACTTTTTTAAAGTTGTCAAGGAAGAAATCTTGTGAAATGTGCATACCCATTTAGTTATATGGGAAATTACTGAACGTCATTTTCTTGTGAACCGAGGATTCTAGTACATGCTGATCGTTCAATGAAGGACAGGAGTAGCGGTGCTAGAGCTGGTTTGTACAGCAAATACTTTTTCTTTTATAAATCAGTCGGTGTTAACAGCTCTGATGGTGAATCACTGTCTTCCAACAGTTTTGCTGTCATAAGACCTCAATACCCAAAGCCGTCATCTTCTTAAACTCTAGATCTGTCCTTCAGGTTCTTGCCAGCAACAAAACTTGTGACTCAAAACGTATTTATGAGTTCCGACATCTTTTGAATACCCTTACCGACTCAATAGTACTGCAGACAGTGTAGCTGATTGTCGAGTACAAGAAGTGTGAATGCAGGTTTTCTAGTAAAGAAAGAAAGGAATAACTGTTCTCCAAAAATCTCAGAAATTTTATGAAATTTCAGTCTGTTAAGAGATTGATATATACGGAATTTAGGAGGATTCTTCACTCAAATTTGTGGGTAAAAGCCATGACATTTTCATTCCATCTTTTAACTGGACATGACTGTCTCATGGCTTATTCTCTTTTACGTTAGGTTCAGCAAAGCTTCAGGATGTTCTCGTTATGATTCTGGACGATGAACATTTAAACACATGAAATTTTAATTCTGTCACCTAGAAGTACTGAAAAGCAAGACAGATAATGGTTTACGTGCCAAAATCTAGGCATTTGTAAATAAATACCGTATGACCTGCAACAACATATGACAATTTTTATATGGAAATCAAAAGATTTTAAACAAACATGCAGGTACTAGTTACTACCTGCAAGACTAGATAGTCATAGCGTATACCAACACCACTCTAAAAGACAAAAAGACAATACTGGTACAACATGCTGCCTGATGGAAAGAAATAACATCATAGGAGCATAATGAATCTAGCTCGAAATTTTTACATGGGTAAGAAGGCCAATGATACACATAAAAGCTAAAATAATATCAAAAATACAATGGTGCATTTAATGCTTTGATATATAAATGAATGACATAATGATGTATGAAGCAGACGTCATTATCTGAAGCTGACTTACTTCTTCATTCCAAGTCATCCAATATGGCACTGATGGTTTAGGAATGGACTGAACTCGTTTTTATAAGTGGTAGAAGAATTCCACGTATTACGTTATAAGGTATTTCTCCCGCCTTCTTCGCATGCCTTCGTGGTGTAGTGGTCTGCATGCTCGACGCGTAACCGAGAGGTCCGTGGTTCGATTCCCGGTGAAGGCGTTGCTCATTTTTCATGTCTCCTGCTTCGTAATAACCTAATGTCTCTACACTGGCGCCCGAACTAAAAAGGTGGTGGATGATGATTCTCCACCACCGCGATTTGGCGATTGGGTCCCCAAAACCCCAGTCGCCCTTTAAAAGGGGGAGTATATAAGGTATTTCTCCCGCCTTCTTCGCATGCCTTCGTGGTGTAGTGGTGTGCATGCTCGACGCGTAACCGAGAGGTCCGTGGTTCGATTCCCGGCGAAGGCGTTGCACTTTTTCATGTTTCCTGCTTCAAAATAACCTAATGTCTCTACAACGTCTAATGGGTTCAGCACCATTCTAATAGAGAAAACGTTGACCAAAATTTCATAGACAAGTTATTAAAATTTAAGTGAAACGGGATTAGTGCATGATGAATACCCCAGATGATGTCTGAAAATCGGAAGAAACGAAGCAACAGCAATTGCAGTTTTTCATAACAGTTCTCCAGATGGCGAGTCGAGTAATTTCAGAAATGGCTGCCAGTTAAGGGTGTTGAACAAATTAAAAAAAAAAATGGTAATGTACAGACTAATAGATATGAGATTTATATAAATCCACCATGTACGATTCCAATAAATCACGGTACAGAGCTTCTTCCACTAACATGAGAACACCGAATTTTCAGGTCATTACCCTCTTACTGAATAAAGATATAAAAAGTACTAAAAGTACCAATGTGTTTTCGAGAAAATTCAAATTCTTGTAATCCAGGCTTCACTTTGCACTAGAAAATTTCCACCATGAATCAAGACACCAGCCTACAGAATGACGACTAGGTCATTCCTCCTTCCCTAAAGGTAGTGCTTTCTATCCATCAGCAGCAGCCGACATTTAGTTTTGATTCCGATTCCTACACTGGTTTGCGAAACTGAAAGGTGCTTCAACTGAAAATTTAGAGCAAAAGTCAAAATGGTTTTTTTCAAAATGGTAATATGAGCAACTCCCTAACACGAAGAAGAAAACAAGGTTCTTCAGCAAGCTGGATGAAGTTCTGCGTATGATGTCATCTAGGAAGCAGCTAATTATTGAAAAGAAGAAACTATGTATGTTTTAAAATTACCTTCTTCGCATTAAAATGATTATTTTTTAGTTAAATATGCCAGCAGAAAATGATGATGGTATGGCAGTTTACTATGAATGAGCCATGATTAAAGGAATAAATATCTTAATCTTGTAGAATCATTAGGGTTTTTTGATGCTAAAGAAGTGAAAAATGTGCAATACTCTTGGCGGGACTCGAACCTGGACCTCTTGAATACGTGCCGATTGTCCTAACCAATACACCACGAAGGCATCCAGGAAGGAGACCCAATCGCCAAATCCTGGTGCTGAAAGTGTACATTAACTTTACAAATCCTGGTGATCAAATCATCATCCACCACCTCTTAGTTAAAGCACTATGCGCCACTGTAGACGCTGTAGTTTAAAGCAGAAGACGTGAAAAATGAGCAAATGAGCAATGGTCTCGCCGAAACTCCAACCCTGACCTCTCGAATACGCGCCGAGTGTGCTTGCTAACCGTTACACCACGAAAGGAATGCTGGAAGCACGGAGAAAATACCTCAATCTTATAATCTTTTTAAATAGTAAACTTTATTGCCTGAATATGCATTACTTTAAATGTCCCTTTTTTTAGCATTCTTTATTTTCTTTCTTACTTATTTTTGACTATTGTTTTATTTCTCAGAGCATCTATCATTAACTCATAAATAACAACTTATGGAGATGGTTGATCCAAATGATGCTTAGATTCCTCACTGATGAGCGTGCTAACTTTTCTTTAATGTCAAGCTTTCCACTGATTTACGCTGAAACAGATATTTGTTTTGCTGGAACTGATAAATGGAATCTTTAAATATAAGCATGGTATTTAATACATACTATATGCTACTACTGACATTAGTTTTAAACTTTGTTACTTTAATTTAGTACTTGAATCTGACTAAGTTAATCAGAATAATCTAAATTGTTGCACACAAGTATAACAGAGAAAAACTTGCTTTAGAAAATCTTGCAAACTTTTCTAAACGTTTAATTACACATTTCCGTTTATTGAACACTTTTCACAATGTAAAGTCTGTAATTTGCTTTTTGCAATATTTAACAAACCACCAGTCTAAGCTGCTAAAGTAATCTCTCTCACAAATGTTTCTAGCAAAACAGTAAAAATATTCTGAGATAAAAGTAAATATGTGCAAAATAATCTTTAATGTTCTGCAGGTATGCATATGTATATGCCCTTCAAATGGTTATGTAGGCAGGAAATAAAAGAATTCATGAAATTTTTAGAGATCAGTTTATGACAGCTTGTGCACGCTGCTTAAAAGACCGCCGCGGCAAATACAGTTTCATTCAGTGTTCAATTCTCAGCAGGTAGCTGATTGGTTAACTGCTTGCCTGCTAATGTTTACAAATGGAAACTTTATAAAATAATTAATTTTTTTTTTCAAAATAACTCATTTATTTCATTTACCAATTGTGTGGAACTGAGTTTTTAAAACGTTTCGACAGATGCTTGCGAGCACGATATATTTCCTTCCCCTTCTTTTATTCTTATGTGAATGAACTCATTCAAGAAAAAAAAAAGAAGGGAAATTTGAATTCCAAGGTATGTTTCAGTACGAACAACTAGCATGGAAAATCTATATTTCATCTTAGGCAATATAACAGGTACAAAAATCATGTTAAAAGAAAAATGGAATGGACTCTGAACTAGATAGAATTGCATTACCTGTATTCTTTGTTGTACCTGGTATGATTCACAACAACTTGAAATGTAAAGTAATCTGAAGTTTCAGCTTGCTGCTTTAAAATTATGATGATCAACTGTTCATTCACATCCTCCTGAGTAAATGATCTCACAACTTTTTCATCCTTCAGATGAAAAATATAACCATGATCTAAATACTTTGAAATGATAAATTTAATGTCTTTTGGTGAAGAAACGGGAAAAGATACTCTCAAATTATAATTGTTGATGTGGAATCCTACATTCTGGTTCCATACTTCTTCTAAGTCCCCAGGACGATTGATAACCAATATAGGATCTTCAGCTTTAACCACATTTTTTGCAAATATAGGAAATCTAAAACATTAAAATGAGATAATCAAATTTTTTAGCATTAAGGAAAAAATAATACTCAAGAGTTTAGTTAAAAAATGATTTATTTATAGCACAAATTTACAAGAAAGTGTGAAAAATATTTTAACCCTCAGACAGCTTTATTACTAAAGGTTGAAATTTATCATATTAAATCTGTAACTCATTGGTAAAATGCAGTTTAACTGCGAAATCGCTTATATACGTCGAACAAATTAAGAAAGTATAAGTAGTAAGCATTTTCAACTACAAACTCTGTTGGACATGTTTAAAATAGTTTATCACTTAAATCCCAACCAAAACTTAACATACAACTTTATTTGTTGTACAACACAATTTTATCTCACAGGTAAGTGAGGTACCACACTCACTGGGATTTATATTGATATATTGCTAATTTGAATTATGTTGTCTGAGTGAATTTTAGATAAATAAATAAATAAATAAATAAAAACTATCACATCAGCATAGAAAGTCTATTACAATTATAATTGAATCAAACGCATTTAGTCACACATGCCGTATACATGATCAATGAAACCAAATTCTTGACTTGATTTTTTGGAAGGCTTCAGGTAATTTTAAGTAAAACTACACAGGCATCAAAATACTGAGACGGACAATACAGTAGTACCCACTTGTTTCAAATAGTAATGTGTTCCAACACTGACTGCAGATAACATGTGAAACAACATAGTGCAGCGAATATTATACAAACATTGCAAAACTGGATATTTGTGTAACAATGTGTGTACATACACGTAATTAAGTTTAATTGATAAATTACACACTATAAGACACTACTAATTACGGCGGTGCCAGAGCCAATGCAACCCATGGGGGTCACTCAGGCAGAAAAAAATTTAGAATTCAGAAAAATTTTTCTGCAGCAAAATTTAGGGATGGCAAAATTTTTAGGATTTAGGGAAGGCAATGAGAAGCAGAATTTAAGGGCGGCAAGAGTTTTAGAATTAAGGGAGATAACAGAAGAAAAATTACAATCCACAGATATTACACAGGGTGGCAAAATGGCTAGCGCCGGTCATGCTACTAATATGCAGTAAAGTAATAATACAGCATATGTTATATTACTAAACAATATAAAACACACTATACATATAATATAATACCTCTTTCTCTCATACATATTAATATACAGGATTTTGGCACATCAGTCTAATCCGCAAAATATGAGTCAGAAATAAAGACATACATTTCTCACTCATCATGAATATATCAGATTATATGTTGCCATTATTAATTATTACTATTTTGTATGTGGTTTCTGAAATATTTTTAGCAAGTGATGTGGCTTTTGATTCATCTTTTATTAAGGCCAGGCAGCCGAAAGGCTCCTAAAGAAATGACAACTGTGATTTAAGCTGAATCAACTGACCTCACAGTGGAGGACTCCAAATCTTCCATGAGCAAGAAAATATACAAAAACACAATGCAAACAATACTAATAAATTACAGTACAAGTCCGAGGTCCGGACGTTCAATATCCGGAATGATCTAAAATCTGGACCTCAAAACCGCCAACAACTTTTTTTTAATGCTTTACGCATACACGTTTAATTCTCCCCTCCCCCAATAAATAAAATATGCGGAGAGTCCCGATTCTTAATTTCCCTTCGACACTAAATAAATACCCCGTTATTGGAAAAACAATAATTTAGCATAAATATGTATGATCAATATCTTGGCTCCGTTGTTGCGTATTTGCTAAGCATCATTGATTTTACACCTACTAATTATTTTATATCCCTGACATCAATCTGGCGAAAAATTATTTATTACATTTTGCTTTCATCACCGCATGTTTATCAACAGATGACAAATTCAGTAATGACTCATGCAGCGATGCCCAAACAATTTTTTTATATTAGTAATTTAATAACAAAGAGTATGTAACCTTTTATGCTGACATTACTCTTGATAATGATTGCAGATTATTTAACTTTTCATATGCTAAAAATAGATTTTGTTAATGATACTCATAGGCCAAAATATTTATATTTAGTGCTACTTGAATTAAGAATAACTGATTTGTTTTTCACATAAACTCAGAACCAGCACCAGAGCTCCTATGGCTGTACTGGCCAGGAGAATTTAGGGAAGAAAAGATTTTTGGAATTGAGAGAAGCACCGAGCAACAAAATTAAGAGATGCAAATATTTTTGGAATTTAGAGAAAAATAAATTATTGTGAATTTTATTTTAAGGATTTGTGCATTCAATCCATTACGAATCCGTACGCACGCAACAATTTTTGGTGTTAGAAGTGGGATTGAATGCCATTCACTAGAGCTATGGAAGAACAATTGAGACAGCTCGTTGTTGCTTTTGCTGCATTCCAAGGAGAGATGAGAGCTGGCCAAGAATCCGTTAAAGAGCAGATGAAAGCTGGTCAAGCATCTGTTAAAGATGAAATGAAGGCTGTTTAGGTATGGGGTGAAAACAGAGTTGGAGAAATTGAAGAAAGAGTTAAAGACGTTCAACACCAAATCGAAAAACAAATTGATTACAAGGTTTCTGCAGTTGCGAAAGACGTTGATACTTTGAAGAAATTCGTAGCGACGGCAGGAAGCAAATCGTATAGTTTTAAATTTCTACCCATGCCTGCTTGTCCCTCTCTGAAGCTATCAACATATGATGGGAAGACCTCCTGGAAAGTGTATAAGACACAATTTTCTATAGTAGCGGAAGCGAATGGATGGGATTCCCACGCTAAAGCCTATCATCTCGCCGTTTCTCTGAAAGCACATGCAGCGGATATCCTGCTGACTCTTCCCGAAAACAAAAGGCTAGATTTTGAAGCTGTGTCCGGCGCATTGGAGCTGCGTTTTGGAGGGAAGTGTTTAAAAGATTACAGCAGGCTTCAATTAAAATCCCGTCAACAGAAGCCAACCGAAACATTCCAAGAGCTCGCCACGGATGTTGAAAGGCTGTCCCATCTCGCCTTTACTTAGTGCCCGAGAGGAACAAGGGAAATCCTGTCCCTGCAATACTTCATTGACGGCATTCGGGATTCTGAAATACAGAAAGCTCTGCGAATGGCTGATGTGAAGGACTTAAAAAGTGCTCTGGTGTACGCCATGAAATTCGAGGCAGCCCAGCAAGCAACTCGTAGAGATCGCTACCCAGTCAGAGCTGTGCGAGTCCACGAGCCAGTGGATCAATTGATGACTCGTTTAGATGATTTATCCAGAGAAGTCAATGCCTCGAGACGGTATATTAGTGATAGGAAACCGACCGTAAAGTGCTGAAATTGCAGTGCTTTAGGGCACATGCAAAGGAACTACCGAACACCCCAGACCACGGAAAATAAGACGAACGATATAAACAGAGAATTAAATGCCATGAAATGCAAGAGGAATGGCTAGAAACCAAAGTGCTGGAACTGCGGAGCTGAAGGTCTCGTATGAAGGAACTGCAGAACAGCCCGGGGTACGGATAATAAGATCGTTTCCCAGCAACGACACAGGAGATAAATTAATCATCATATCGAGGAGCGGAGGTTGCCTGATAGTGAAAAACCATGTTATAAAGCGCTCAAGATTTCTGCTGTGAGTGGCAACAGTAATGGACTATCCATTAATGGGCATATCGACGGAGTTCCTTGCAATATGATCATTCACACAGGAACTAATGTTACCATCATTCGGAAAGATTTAGCTCAACGACTTAAAACTCATTTGGACGCCATCCTGTGTTACCCTCCAGACTGCGTCCGGCGAGAAAATTCACATAGAAGGGAAGTTAAACGCAAACATCACGCTTGGAAGTGCCGCCTACCATCACATGGGATATGTGGCGGATATTACAGATCCTTGCATACTGGGATTGGACTTTTTAAGGAAGTGCAATTTTTCCTTGGACTTCAAAAACAACAGACTGCTTTCAGAATTTGAGACGGTACCTATACATCATCAGAAAAGATCCTCACCTCGAAACGTCGACGTGTTGTCTGAAAGACCTGGCTGAGACAGCTGCCGAAATCATACTAGGGCCGAAGAGAAAACCGAGACTACCGGCAATTCCCCATTCCAGATGCTCATTGGTCATGATCTTCGTCCGCCTAGTGATTGCTTGTTTGGTCGCCCTCCTGATGCGCCTGCATCGCCTGAGGAATACGTCCTAGATCTCCAGACCCGGTTTGAAGTGATGCATAATTTTGAGCGAGTGAACTTGGCAACAAGGAAGATGAAGACCCGCTACGACACGTAGCTACTGGACATCATTTTCAACGAAGGAGACAAGGTGTGGTTGTGGAATCCGACTCGACTCAAAGGACTCTGCCCGAAACTACAGTCACCTTGGGATGGTCCGTACACAGTCCTAAACAGGCTGAACGACGTCGTGGTTCGGATTCGTAAGTCATCGAACTCTAAGACAAAAGTCGTTCATTACGACAAGTTAGTTCCTTACTATGGCCATAGTTCATAATGTGTATATAATTGCAAATAGTAATGTAAATAATATAAGACCATGGTCCTCTTTGTATTAGATTTGTATTTAGTATTTGATTTGTATTTAGTATTTGATGATATTTGATTTGTATTTAGTATTTGATTTGTATTTAGCGTTTGATAGTATTTGATTTGCTTAAAGTTACTTATTGCAATTATTGTTTATTTTGTTATTGTAATGTAATGTTTATTATTGCATTGATACCTTAGTTGTAAGTTTGGCTTCCTGTCCAGAGATTGTACTGCCCGGGACGCGCAGTCCTTGGGAAGGGGACAGTGTTACGGATTTCGTACTTATTTAGCTATTTATTTAGAATTGTAATTAAATTTGCCTTATTTTCCCATGCAACGCAGACGATTTTTGAAGAGAAAACTACGTCAGCAAAGTACGAATAAAAGAACGCGTGCATTTAATATTTAATAAATAAATATCTCGTAACTGCTGTTGCCATCCCCAAAATCCGAGGTTTTACCAGAATATTCTAGTGAATAATAAAAACGCTTATAAAAGCCGAATTAAAACACCTCATCTCAGTTGTAGTTGTAGCTGTTTTAAGCGAACGGTTTGTTTACTTAATGCTGTTATTGATTGTAGCGAATTTGCTGTGAGATTGAACTAGTTCCTCTGTTTTGACTTGAGTTCTGTTTAACGTTTGAGATATTGTACGAATATCTCTGAGGAAATATTTCAGTATTTTGTTTCATTTCTTCTGAAAAGTATAAATTTTATTAACTTTTTAACGACTTGTGCATTAAATCCATTACGAACTCGTATGCACGCAACAATATTTTAGCGTAAAATCTGCTTTGTGGAGCACCGCAAGATCATGGGAAGCTGTGTCTCCAGATACTTTAAAAACTGCTTGGCGTAATTTATCGCCAGCTAGCATATTTCATGGTGAAGATGATAAAGATGATAGCCGCAAATGTGAAGGTTTTTGGATATCACAAACCAAAAATTAGATTTTCCAATTAATAGATTTTTTAAAGAAATGTAGAGAATCGGTAAACAGATGATATAACAGAAGTTTTTTCATTGCGATGACAATGCCCCAATTATCAATAAATTACGGACGGCGAAATCTGTAGTTATGGTTCTAGATCCAGAAAATACCGCTGCCGATAGTGAGGAAAGTGAGAGAGAAGTTATTGAAAACGAGAAAATTTCGATTGACAAGTTAGTCGGAATTCTTGACACAGCAATTAGTACTTGAACAATGAACTTTGTACCTGAATAAGAAATTATGTCTGTCTACAGAATTAAAGAGAAAATATTAGCACAAAAAAAAGCATCTTAAACAACTTACATTGAAAGAAATGTTTAATAAAATAAACAAATAAATATTAAGCTCTTTTTGTAAATTTTGTTACCCTTTAGATGATAAATGCTTAATTATTTCATATATCACGATTTCATACTTTTAATTTCATAAATTCTACATGCCATCTTTCGAGGTTTAAACTGATGATGTAATATCCGGAAAAATCTCAAATCCGGAATGGCCGAAGTCCCAACGAATCCGGATCTCGGACTTTCTACTGTATAACAAAGTGAACACGTTGAAGAACAAATGTTTTTCGTAGCAAGGAGCTGTTGAATTAACAATCATTTCCTTAAGTCAGATAATTAGTTAATATAGCATTTTATTTAGACAGATAGCTGAGACAGAATATAGTATATCATAAAAGGCCTCAGAAACAGGCAAATGGAAACTAATTGCTTCACCATAACTAAGCACCAATCAACAGCACTCTGAAAAAGCGACAGATTTTGGATAAAATAAACTAAAAGAGTCTTTCAACCCGATTACTTGCCAGACTTGTCTAATGCGTGAAGTTTTAACATCTTGTTTGAATTAAAATTTATTTTTTT
>KK122043.1:739458-769149 GCA_000611955.2 Stegodyphus mimosarum | reverse complement strand
GGATCAAAAATAGCACTAACACATTTCAAGTATAAGATTTTTAGAGAAATTCGAACTGTAGTGCATGCATTAAAATTGTTGCTTAGCTATAGAAAAGAGAAAGGAACTGAAGGTTGTGGAAATCAGATTTAATGCAGGTAACTTTTCAGAATTTGATTGGCCTTATCCGTGCTGCATTTTGATTAGAACAGTACTTATCTAAACACAGCTCACCTATACATTAGAGACAGGATCAGATTTATTGTTATAGCATCATAACGAAAAAAAATCATCTTAAAAAAAAGAACATATATTGTTTTAGTATCATTATGAGGGAAAAAAATTCTTAAAAAGAAAACAACATACATAGAGATTAATGCATACAGAAAACTCATTCAACAGACAAAATCCAGTTTAAAGATACATATCTCCTTTAAAACAAAACAAAAAAACATTAAGGGAACAGAAATATATATTTGAAAACACTTGTCATAAATTGGAGAGAAAAGTCATCATGTCGACAAAAGTTACCAGACTTAGGAAGGGAGAAAACACTTAAGGTAAAATCATCTCACCATCCTAAACACAGCAATAGCAGAATTTAAATGTTATACATCAAATAATACTTTTGCCAACAGTAATTACCTGTAGCTAATAAAGATTTCAAAACATGGTTTAGTGTCGCCATTTATACTTTGCTGACAACATTAATATGGTGCATCCTCATCATATTAACAGAAAAATGCATCTTTCAACAACATAAATTTAAATGAATGATGAGCAAAGCTCAACATCAAATAAAACATAATTTACAAGTGAATATGAGGAAATATACAAATTTAAGCATTACTAATTCAAATTTCACTTCTTTTCAGACACTATAATATTTGAGTGAAAACTGTGAGTGACATTTCTACTTATAAAAATTAAAAAATAAAAATTAACATTGAAACACATAATGTGACTTTAAATATTATTACTTTTGCACAATAGCTCCTGAGCTTCGATGCTACCTGTGTCTTTTTCACAGATTTCAAAAGGTACTCATAATGAAATGATACCAACGGATAGAAATTGCACTTAGGTCAAAAATTTTAATCTAAACATGCCAAATAGTTGAATTTAGTACTGACATGATCTAAGGAGAGAATGGAACTTCAAAATGTCACAGTAGCAAAGGTTCAGTTATGGTATGGGGTTCTAAATATTCAATGGGACTAAAAACCTGGGGTTTATAAACCAAAAGCATAATGAAGAAAAATGTAAAGAAATATTAAAAGAATATACATTGGAGGAAGGACCAACTTTGTTTTGCAAAAGAATAACTTCTCTGCAAACTATACTGCTTCAATGAACAGATTTCAGTCTCACAATTTCCATGTGCTACATGGGCATCACAGACCCAAATCCTATAGAAAATTTCTAGATATAATAAACTCAAATAGTACATGTTCATGCTATGGTATATGCCAATGCGCATAAGCAACTTAAGAATCTGTTATTTATAAGTTCAACACGATTTTTAAAAAACTTTATTGATTATGTGCCTAGTAGATAGTACTGGATGCGATTTCCTGAATACAACAGTGCCTAAACCAGTAATGAACCTGGAACATTGATACACCATTTTAAGTTCAGCTCCCAATATGAAAATGAACTAGCTGAAGAGGTTCTCAATTTTCTCTGTGGATAAAACATGAATTTTTCTTATGAGTAATATGAATAAGTTTACCTTAGAAAGACATTTATGAAGGCTTCCTTTCTAAGGCTAACATCCCTTAAAAGCTTTAACATGATTTAATAAACCTGAACAAAATATTTATTAACTCGCGAATAAAATTAATATTAAAATTAAATACTAGCCGTAAAGTTTAAAAAGACAAATTTAGACAAAAGCCATTTTCAGCATATAAATTCAGAATGTTATATAAATCCCTGTAATTCCTTTCATGTAGCCCCACTGCATACTGCTCATGAAACAGTTCTTTTCATATAAGTTCTCTTATGCAAGTAAATGAAAGCAAACTTTGTAAAGTGTCCGAAAATAAACATAAAATGCCCCTTACATCTAGCACTTTATGCTGTAAGTGAAACAACACACACATACAAACACACACACACACACACACACACAAAGGCAATTTCTCTTTAAAATATTTTAAAATACTTACATACTTGGATCCAATGTTAGACTCTCATTTCGTACATAGCCATCTTCTTGATTGTTAGCAACCTCAAATAAAAACTGATCGGTAAATGAAGAATTTGATTTTGGTACATATGTTATCAAACCCTTATCAATGTCTTCCTGAGAAAAGGAAACAGGATTCTCGATTTTACCATGATACATTAATAATCCAAATTTGGGTTTCTCTATTATTTTGTATGTTATATTTCGAATAGGTATTAACGGCTGAGAAGCTAGCAGATGTTCAGATGTTATAAAGAAAGAAGAAGAATTATTCACATCAATAATCAATGGCAAAAGTACTCTCAAATGCGGAAATTTATCTGTAAAGCTTGATATGGCTATATTAAAAGTTAAATTTTTCATAATTACCCCATTGGTAATCATTATATCAAAACTATCATTAGTAAATTTATGTGACTCATTATGTAGATACAATAAAAGATTATTTTTCAGATGAAATAAAGTAAAGTTTTTCACAGGCAATACATCACCTTTCAGTGATAAACTGCCATAATACGGTGGCCTCAAAATCACAAATGAAATATCTTGAACAGAATTGTTAGTCGAAATATGCAACAAAGATGAGTTCAATATTAGTTCTCCCCCAGGATCAATAGAAGCTTTATTATTTAAAACACTGAACTCATTTTTTTCATCATCATTAAATTTAATGACAAACGAAGCTAATGATGAATTATGAACTCCATCCGAGAGGAAAAAATTAAAACTATCTTCGTGCACGGCAGTGAGTTTGGATGTGTGTCGATACCTGAAAGAAAAAATTTTCCTTTAGCTTCACAACAGCAGAAATTCAAGCTTTTTAATAATTTTTATTCTTTAAAGCTCTCATATAACAAATGTATTATAAGGCTGTTAAACTTCAAATAACTGAATTTAAAGAATATCAATATTCATAGAAAACATAATAAATTTAAATTAATTTATGAATTTTTCTTACTTTCATGCATAATTTTGATTTTAAAGTGTACAATATTTTAGCAATGAATATATATATACTAAACAATTATATCTGATATAGTAAAATAAAAGTTCTCAGCCAGAAATATAAAATAAATACTTAAAATACATATTTAGAATGTATACAAACAGACTTCAAAACACATTAGTGTCTCAAACAGTGTATTAAAATGAAGCATTCAAATTATTTATTAAATCAGACATTAAGCATACACATTCATCAGGTGTTTCAGTAGGTACTGGCATTTTCCGCAAATACTAAGAGAACGATTTGAAGGATAGCAGTAAAAGACTCAGGATAGTATTGTGAGAAAAAAAAACATTAATTTTGAACTATACTATGTCAAAAACTAGAAGCATAAACATGTTTTTCGAATGCCTCAAAAAAACACCAAACCCAAACTGGAAAATATATGATTAAGTAACAACGTTATGTGATAATGCTGGTGTCGAACATGAAATCTTAGTCATACACGAAGGTGGTTCTGTGACTGCCAAGAGGTAAAAAAAGCAGTTGTTTGTTTTCCAAGATCACTTAGCATTCCAAATTCAAGCAACAACATTCAGGCTGGTATCACGTGCTTTCACCAGCTCTTGATCAACACATCAGACTTGCCTGCATTTAACCATTAATCAGCAGACTGACTGCAGTGCTCTCATATCAAGCTATTTACTGCTCTAATCCCTTATGGCTTTTTACTTCTTTGACTCTGTTTATGCAGTAATATCCTAGCCAGTATTTCGATACAGGTCAAAGTGCTAAGTAAGTTTAAGTTTGTTATTTTCATAGAACATCCAATAGTGAGAGTGTTAATGGGAACACAATGGGTAAAGCAGCATCCCTCGTTTTTTATGTTAGAGATTTTTGTTCATGCCAGATCTCGATTTAGATAAAAATTTACTTCTAATGAATGACCAGATTGTAAGGTTGGAGCAAACATCGTCTTGAGATGTACATCGAAGAACCATTACATTAAGACCATCCTCCATCTATAATAATGGGCTCGCCCAGGAACAAAATCACAGCGCGTGCGCGGCTGATGTTGGAGTACATAAAGAGGTTATGCATTGTCTTTCCAAACATAGCGGGATTAGCGACATAATGGGAAAAGCAGCTGATTTACCAGACATACATAAAGGTCAAATCCTTGTGGCTCGGTGACTGGTAACATCAATATCCGAAACGGCGCCTTTAGTGGGCAGTTTTTGGAGCACATATCGAAAGTGGTGTATGAATGGTGAAACGACAAGTCGGCTGCCAGCAGTGTGTCGTTGATGGCACATTGATTCCAGAGGAGAGCGGAGAGTGCTCCGCATTGTTCACCATGACTCAAGAGCTACAACAGTGGCAACCCAAACAGTGTTTCTCAACACACTGCGCAGCGTACATTGCTGCGTATAGGCCTTTGCAGCCGGATGCCGAAACATGTCCCTGCACTGACGGCATCTCATCGCCAGCTGGGTCTGTCTGCAATGGGCCAAGAAACATCGGAACTGGACATCAGAAGAATGGAAGAAAGTTGCATGGTCCGACGAATCATGTTTTCTGGTCCATCACATCAACGGGCGTGTGCCAATACACAGATTTCCAAAGGAAACCCTGGCTCCCGAATGCATAGTTGGACGGAGACAAGCAGATTGCGGGGGTATTATGGTGTGGCCAATGTTTTTATGGAGCACATTAGGACCCCTAATCCTCGTAGAACAATTCCTGACGTCTGTGTGAATATCGTTGCAGACCAGGTTCACCTATACATGACAAATGTATTTCCGGAGGGGGATGGTGTTTACTAACAGGATAATGCACCATGTCATAAGGTCGAATCGTCAGGGAGTGGTTCGAGGAACATTCCAGAGACTTTCAAGTCATCTCTTGCCTCCAAATTCACCTGACATTAATCCAATAGAGCATTTGTGGTCCCACCTAGAAAACCAAATTTATGCTGCCACACCGCGGGAATTGCAGGGCCATTTGGTGAGAGCTTGGTACCAGATACCTTAAACTACATATCAGCACCTTTTGGAGTCAATGCCACGCCGGATGCTGGCAGTTTTGAGGGCTAAAGGTGGCCCTACATGTTATTAACAGGGTAGTCATAATGTAATGGCTCTTCGGTGTATATTTTAAACTGTTTGAAGAAAACGATTCAAGTATTTTGAGGAAATCTGCAGCTATTGCTCATGTGGAAACTAATAGTAATTATGTACCGAAAATTCCCGATTCCAGTTTCATGAACTTAGCATCTAAATCTACTTCCTTCTAAGTGAAAAAAAATTATCTTCCTAGCTAAATTGTGATATTAGTAATAATTGCAACAAGCGATGTCGTACTTCTGTAAGTAAGGAAGAGATTTTCAGTTTTCACAAGTATAAAACCCCTCATATGATAAATAGGTAATGAATGATACACCAGACCATGGCAAGATGTTACTGTTGAGTAAGAAAATCACAAGGGCTAAAAATTCATATGCAGATGATTGCTTAATATAATGCACTACCTCTCCTCAGATGAAAAACCAATGCTTCCTTTACTGCCAAATCTACAGAAGCCAATGTGCCAAAGATGAATCTGCTGATGACAAAACCAGGTTTAAATTTCCAAAATTAAATACCAAAGTTCCTGCAGAAGTTTTCATTGATTCCGGAAAAATCTTCTAAGAAATAATTGCAGATAGAACAGTCTCTGATGCTAAATGCATAGAACTATAACGGTCTTCATCAACACCGAAGCCCTCAAATATCACTTTTACCTCTCTGCAAAGAATAAATAAACAGAAAGTGATCATTAGAAATCTACTGCAGATACTGCCATAGAAGACAAATGTTGATAAATATGTAAATGACAAGTTGCCTGCCAGCAGTGTTTCGTCGATGGTGCACTGATTCCAGAGGAGAGCGGAGAGTGTTCCGCATTGTTCGCCGTGACTGAAGAGCTACAACAGTATAAATATGTTCATAACAACTAAATACGTTCGAAATCAGCACCAGCTACAACAGTGGCGACCCAAACAGTGTTTCTCAACACACTGTGCAGCGTACATTGCTGCGTATAGGCCTTTGCATCCGGAGGCCAAAGCATGTCCCTACACTGACGGCATCTCTTCGCCAGCTGCGTCTGCAATAGGCCAAGAAACATCGGAACTGGACATCAGAAGAATGGAAGAAAGTTGCATGGTCCGACGAATCATGTTTTCTGGTTCCGTTACATCGACGGGCGTGTCGATGTGATGGACATCATCAATGTATAGCAAATCATTAGACGAAGGGAAGATGAGACAACAATAGAAACCCTTGCCAAATATTGAAATTATGCCACTAATATGTCGCACACATTACAAAATCATGTTCTTTAAAATAAACTTTCGACAGAAAAAATGTGTTCGGTATAGTTCAAATTAAGACAGTGTGTATAGCTTAAAGAATCCTAAATATTGTTGTATTTAAAAGGGGAAATTGAAACAAATGTTAACTGAAAGGATTTTCATTGCTGCTTAATGAGTAGATAACATGACACAATTACTTTTTTAGAAAGCAGGTGATTTTTCGCTGAGACAATGACTGACGCAAGTCTGTTACTGTGAAATTAAATACAGAATCATAAAAGTGACCCAACAACCCGAGTCAAGCGTAGATTTCCTAGGGTATAAATATGTTCATAACTTAATTTTTCAGTTGCAGATTTCTTTGCTCCTGATGAAGAGGGACTTTGTTCGCCATCGAAATCGATAGAGTTTCTATGCTAAAATAGAATTTATTTTATAAATTGTTATCTTGTATTTCTGGTATCCACACAAATTTCATTAAATTTTATCCAACACTTTTTGAATGCAAAAAAATGCATTTTTTTCAGTAATTATGAAGAGAAGTGTAGTTTATTTATGATGGATTAACCTAAAATTGAAATGATATTCAACTTCAGAGTTTTTAGTGTCAAAAATTAGTATACGAAAAAAAGTATCTGGCAAATGTGGTAAAATTTCTACAAATGTATTCTGAAAATGAATGTATTCAAGAATTGTTATAAGTTGTCTTATGGTACCACACTTCTTTAATACAGAAATTCATACCAACTGGAATGCTTAGAAGGTGACAGAGGTGGTTACAGAAAGAAAATAATGAGAACCAAAGAAAGCATTAACAATGTCAGCTATAGCAAGCACTTCAAATGTCTTATCCAATGATACCTCTTTGGTCACTCCTAACACCAGTAGTGCTTGTTTTATTTACAATAAAATATAACTGAAGTTTCTGAAGCTATAAGTTGTCAGTACTCCCTAAAACACAAAGTCCTTACTTCACACACATACTAAAAAAAATGTTTAAAAAGTTGATTTTTTCTATCTAAAAGTACACTTTTGATCATTTTCAGAAATCTCAAAACTATAGCTAATTACAAAGGATCCCAGCATTAAAAGACAAAAATATTATTCATGTGAATTCTTATATTGATCCAATTAAAACAGGGAAAATAAACTACATTTAAGTGTTAAATACATAATCAATACAAATGAAATTTAATTAAACACAGTTTCTCCCTTTTACTCACCAGATAAAAAGCTTATTTTCTCACCTTATAAGATTTGAATTGATATCACTTTGTGAAAATTTCATAGAATCCAGTAGCTTCCATTGTGTGTTGGCCCCTTTTCTCTCCAGAACACCAAATTTAGGAGTGCTTAGGATTTCAAAATATATTTCATCAGGAGTAGAATCTACATCTTCAGAAAACAAGACAGCACTGGACAAGGTGAAAGATCCCAAGAATCCAACACCTTCTGCAGCAATATTTTTCTTTAGCACAGGAGATTCATCATTTACAGGATTTATCTCAACAAAACATGTTCGTAAAACTGTATGCAAACCATCATTTACAGATAAAGTAAAGTAGTCAAAAAAATTCTCTGAGCCATCATGGCGATAAACAATACTTTCAAAATTTTCTGCAGCTAACTGATTGAATGGAATTTCTAACAATGGGCCATTGCTAATAGCCTGCACAAAATGTGTTAAAGTTCCATATTTAGGCTTACTCTTAACACTAATCACTAGTATATCTCCTGGATAATCTCGATCACTTGTTGAAATGGAATCATTATCCATAATAAAGGCGTCACCTTCATTTACTGAAATATTTGCCACAAAAAAATATGGCACTTCATCATTTAAAAGCACAATGCTTACATAAACAAGAACTGTTGTTGAATTATGAACTCCGTCAGTAACAAATACTTCAAAAACATCTGATTCTGGTTCAATATTTCTAGAAAGGAAAGAGAAATAATTACAGTTTTAAATAATATTAAATAATTCAAACGGCTGAAAATTTGTAATGAATTCCGGTTTTAAAAATACATATGAAAGTTACCTATGAAAAAATTGAACAAAGGTGATGAATCCACTCTTTACATCTTGCAAAGGAAAAGCAGTAATTCGCTTATTTTTACCACTTTTTTCATATCCTGGAGCAGGCCTCAAATTTTCTAGATAGCCATGCTCAGGTTGCTTTGTTATGACAATTAACAATTCTCCAGGAAAAGTATCATCATCAGATGCAGACAAATTTTCTTCTGTGACTGCAGATCTTTTTCCTTCATCAACAAGTATGGCTCTTTTGAAATATAACCTTGGAGGTCGCGTATTTTGAGGCAATATAGTAATAGAAACCTTGTGGCTATCATAAGGCATTAAACGAGGGAGAGCCTTATCTGTTACAATAAAAGTTGCAGAATCTTCTTTAGGACTAGGGCCTATTTCTTGACCAGCATGTACAAACAGTACCTAAAAAATATGTTTATGCAATGCAAATATAAATACTACATTTATATATTAAAAAAAGAAATACAATATAAACAAAAAATACTATATGCATTTGGAAACTGAAAATAGAAACAGGTTTCCACAATTCATTTCAAAATAATTCTTAGCAAAACTAAATTTCTTATCAAATGTTCATAATCATGAAATGAGTTTGAATAACGCCTCTAAACAATGGTTGAACGCCAAATCAGCTAGATCACAGCGATTCTCATCTTAAGATATTTTTTTTTGTAAATGACTTATCTCTATATTTCCATTACCTTTTTTTAACTTTACTAGTAACTTCTACATATATGTGAAAATGATATACTTAGTGGGTTTTTTTTAAAACATTTCAGCAAAACTTTCAGTAATGGAAATCAAATCTGGTTTAATAAATACTGATGTTTCTTAAATTCTTTAGATCTATAAATCACTCTTCGAAAACTAAGTTTTAGGAACTCACTTAGCTTCAATGGGCCGAAAGCTAATTTCAGTTTCATAACCCCGGTTTTAAAATTATACTGCTGAATACAATTTCGAAGAAATGTTTCATGGTCTATTAAAAATTAACTTATAAACCACAAAGTTTGGAAATTATATCATTAGATACCATCAATTCAATCTTCCTCATTATACTTTAACTTTATATGCAGTTAACTTTTGCAATGATGTATTTAAAATACACCCCCTTTTTTTATTTATACCTAAGCACAATTTTTTAAAGGGAAAAAACCCAGAGATCTGTATTTTTTCATTTTTGTCTATCATCGTAATGCGATTTTTTAAGTAAACTTCAACTATAGATCAGACGTTTTAACTTTCTTCCATTATTTTTTTACATAATGCCATAGAATATCTACCTATATAAGTGTATACTGTATCGTTGAAAAACTGTATACTGTATCATTTTAAAGTAACAAAACTGAATGAGAATATTAATAATGTATTTTTCCCAGTTCAAAACTTAGAAATTATTTAAATAATTCTTTCAGTATAAACTATGTAACAAAATTATAAATTATAGAATGTTATACACTATTAAACCAAAGAAGTGCAGTTTAACAACAGTCTCCATGCCATCGCAATACAGGTTATTTAATTTTAATTTTTTTCAAAACAACAAAATAAACATTATTTCAATTTTAATTTTGTTTGAAATTTTCTATTCTAATATTAGAATAGCTTGTCCCCCTCCCATTTTTCATTTTTGTATTTGGTAACTTTGTCGCAAAGTGTGAAGAACTCTTCCAAAGATCATAGAATACATCATATTTCCATCAAAAATCGTTTTCAAGACCAAATAATTAAAGTGATAATATGATGAAACTAGAAATGAAATTAATAATATGATGATCATTACTAGCACATTCCCTAATTATACTAGTAATAATAATAATAATAGCACATTCAAGTGAAATGACAGATTTTAAAACGCATATTACTATTTCGTCTCGCCTCTTTTTTTTTCAACATTTCCCCCCTCCCCCATCATTTCCCTACCAACTGCAAGGATTGGGAAAAAGCTGAAATGACACAATTGCTGACACTCTCACCTGAGCATTTGCAGAAGGAATGAAAACAGGAGGTACAACTTTTGTTCATACTTCTAGAAAGTCTAACATCAGAAAGGCTGAAATAGGACATCATGAAGAGAAGTACCAATACTAAAAATCAGAAAGTAGAAAACTCATCTCTCTTTTTTAGAAAAACATACAACATGTTTTTCTTTCCTTCATATTCAATTAGGATTATTCCTCTCAGTAGATTTCCCACTTTGTCAACCTCACCTCTACAAAATTCGGATGATACACTTTGCATTTTTGGATCCCTTTTTCTCATTTAAAACCAAAAGAAATCATGTCTGAACACATCATACCTCACCATTCATTACATCCTTTTGAGTGAAGCGATTCACTTTCTGTTTATGATGCAGAATGCTTCCAAACAGAGGAGCTTCAGTTAAAATGAAAAACAGAGAAGAGTCTTCGGTATCCACATCTGTGGCAGCTAAAACCTACAATAATAAACAATATTCATAAAATCATAGCTATCACATAGCAATGCAAATCATTATGTTCATTTTTCACGATTAAAAACAACATATAGCATTTTATTGTGTACAATGAATTACAAAATCATTGATTCTGGCCATCATCCACTAATACAAATATAAAATTCTAATAATTTCTAATACTGATAATAACAGCAGTAAGAATACTATAGTGAAAAGGCAGTTATAATTTAGGAGTATTGATTGCACACAGTACATTAATTTTTCTGAAAGGTGATCATTCTTTAATTGCTTCATAATGACATTCTGTTAGCAAAGATGCATGTATTAAAACCTTCATTAGAAGCATAGCAGTAACATTTTCATTATTTTCATCACTTTTATTAGTGAGGACATTTAAACTTTGCATCATTTTTATATTCTCATTCTATTATTCCTATGATTAAATTAGTTACAGTAATCTTTGATACTATAATAGACAAACTACATTCTCAGCTTTTATTAAATTATTCTCAATTACAAAGCAGTTATAAAATATCTGAGTAATTACACTGCCTTTCTCATATTCTTTAATTATAGTTTGTCACATTATTCTGCTTTGGCAATTCACCTAACACTCATTCTCACTGCTAAAAGACATTTTCATGCGATCTGCCGATAAACAGCTCGGTTATCGTGGATGCCCGAAGTTTCCTAGAAATAAACCAAGCGCACAGAGAAAAAGTGCTATTAAACCTGGACTCAGTTTTGCACAAGCCATGAAGTCCAGTATAGCATTGGAAGTAAATCATCAAAAATTATCATCAATCAGGTGGCACTTTTTGCCATTATTACCGGTAGCTATTACTGATAGCACAGAAATAGATTTTCAGGATTAAAGAAAATGTGTTTTTAACTAATTATGGATACACAAAAATTTTAGAAAAATCAATGTTATAATAGCAAGAAGTATTGCAGTTACAACAACCAGCACAAATTCTATACGAATTACAATATCTCATGCAGAGTTACTCATTTAGGTAATGCATATGACAGTTGTCCACCAACACAATGAGTTGTGTTTGTGGAGGACTTTCAATGGAAAACTGGCTTATATTTATGTCACATATGAGGAAAACATGAAAGTTAGCAAATTTATCTGCCAAAAGCATCTCAGCTAAATGGAGCACAAGAAGATTTCACTGCAACATTATAATATTTAATTGCAAACTTAGACTGCTCTAAGACAGAAGTTAATTCTAACTACCGTACCTTAGCTTTGCAAATACCTTTCAAGGATAAGGCTTGCCATACATGCTCCTTGCTCATGAAAGGAAATATTTAATATTAACTGACCTTCTAAAGTAGGACACTTGTATAAACACCTTTCTGGGTGCACTTCTGGTCACTTCACAAAAATCAAGTCATGATATTAACACTTGATTATTTCCTGAAACATATTCTTCAGATTGAAAAAGTGTCATCAGTAGATTTGAATAATTTTAATAACTTATATGTATCAAAGTGTCACAAGCCATTTTAAATACCTATATAATTATGTACAATATGTATTATACATGCTATTATAACATACGTGTGTGTGTGTATATAGATATATATAATATAGTATCAGAATTTTTTTTTATTAGGATTCAAAGCTACAGATGATGCTTTTCAAATCACCGTGTCTGTCTTGAGGGAAATGCAGAAGTGGTTAATGTTCATTAATAACTGAAGTCTCCTAGTATGCATGTACAACAAGCAGCTCCAAACGAACTAATATATCTACATCATAGCCAAATTATCCACCAGAAGAAAAAGGTACAGATACACTGGACAATAATCAATTGCTCAGAAACGCACTACAGTTCCTTTAGAATGTACGTGGATATTGAAATAATGTGTTAACATCTCTTCAATGACAAAAGTGAAAGTGAACTAATATTTAATATGGATTAGCTTAAAATTACTCATACTATCTTATCATACACTAAACTGGTCAATACCAACTTAAATTTTCTCTAGATTTGATTTTAGTAGTTGATTAAGTTGCACATAAACCAGAAAATTAGCCTGTATTTAAGAATAAATATTATCTTAGTTAAGGCTTAAAGCAAAAATCATACCTCTTTGAAGTATTACAATGCAAAATGCCCAATATAGGAAAGCATTAATAACAATAAAACTTAACAGAGATGATAAAAAATAAAGAAAGCTTTCCTAAGTTTTAAAACAAGTCCATCTTCAGGGAGGATGTTTCCATCTTATTAATCGATTTGCTCACAGATTTTGGGTGTATGGGCTCGATAAAGCAATAATAGTGAATAGCTTCAAGAAAATGGGGATATCCAATTTTCTTGATGGTTTTCAAGATCATTATGCAAGGGAAGGCAGATTGAATGGTGACAATAGCGACAGCTTGCAAGCTGTAGTAGATGACACTGATAGCAGTTCCAGCAGCATTTTGGCCTACGGATTTGAGGCCTGCAGAATAGCAGTGGACAACAATAAGAGCAGTGACAGTCAAGATACAAGGAAAAGAAATCATATTTTATTAGCTATTATTATGTTAACATTACTATGTATTATTATTAGAATGCAGATTTAATTTAAAGAAATACTATTGTAAACATTCATCAGTAGTTTATCCATAACTGCTTTGAATTTATTATTTCTAAATGTGATTGCATCCTTTGTGAAAATAAATTATTCGCATAGTTTTCTACCCTCAATTTTTGGATGGTAAAATTAGTACAAAAAAGGGGAGAAATATGGTATTATACGTATGTATCTAAAACGCAAGCCAGCCAATCAAGAAAATAGAAAATTATTTGGATGTTAATTTCAATGCATATTAACTGAATTTTGCAGCTGCATGTAAATAGCTCTGTTTCAGCTGCCCAAACACAGCTCTGTAGATCTCCGAAATAACTAATCTCTCTGCACAACATGATGGTACATACACAACCAGAAACCATGATTTTGCAACTCAATAGAAACTGCTATAATATTTTTATTTGTACAGAAAAGGAATTTCATGAAATGACATTAAAAGCCACATAAGAATTTAACAACATATCTAATGCACAAAACACAAACAAACAGCTACAAGTAAAAAATGTGCATATGAATTACACTGCACAATAAGCAATAAGCAATATACCATAAGGGGAGAAAGCATTACACTTACTTCTGTAATAAATGTTCCTTGACATGATGAGACATCAGTTTATTTGGCCACTAGAATAAAAAAGAACATTTATTACAGAAGTAACAAGGTCCATACACATACACAATGTTCAAGACATTGAAAACATTATCAAGCAAAAAAAAGGCCAGATATATTATCCCTACTCATTATATTGAAATGAATAATATCTGAAGAAAATATTTGAAATATTTGCAAACTAAATCTGCGCAGAATTAAGCATTGGCTTAAGAACTAAATACAAGAGGTGGGAGCACATTCAGCATGAGACAACATACAGAGCAAGAACTTATACATCACCTTGTAAATAATGTCAGTTCAGGTGTAAAAACTAAAACTTCTAAAATTAAAGGTAAAAATAGGAAGCTAATGATATAAATAATAAAAAACTGCCTTACTATCAAACCACAATTGCACAAAAACAAATAGTTATAAATATGCGCACTGAAAGCAAATTCACACAGCTTAGAACAATTAACAGCTACACAGCTTAGAACAATTAGCAGCTAGTAACATATGAACAAATAAAAGAAAAAAATTCCACACGTACAATCAATCTAACATTATCAAGTAACTTATGTTAGATACACGTAATATTTCAATATTAAGAGTGACTTAAATACAAACAATGAGAAAATTAGCATAAGAGAATGTACTGAAAATTAGACAGCATATTTTTTACGCAAAAATGTGAAATTATGAGTGACAGAAGTAAGCCTTTTACTACTAAATAATGTATAAATAAATCATCTCAAAAGAAAGAGAACGAGCTGAATGAAAAATTTAGATGGACATTTTTAAAGGAACGATATAGGATGAGTCAGAAATATGACTACACATTTCAAATAAATGTAGTGTATATTGCAAACGGAAATTATTTACTAAACTTGAAACTTCATTTTATCATTTCAAATGAGTCACATGTCTGAGCTTATGTCACTGGCCTGAACATGCCACAGCAATTTACAACTGCACTGTAGAAGACTGCATATCAAAATGACTGTGGATCATAAG
Organism: Stegodyphus mimosarum; assembly: GCA_000611955.2. Taxonomy (NCBI): domain Eukaryota; kingdom Metazoa; phylum Arthropoda; class Arachnida; order Araneae; family Eresidae; genus Stegodyphus; species Stegodyphus mimosarum. The sequence goes on along the minus strand of KK122043.1, from coordinate 753,990 downwards.
ACTAAGAAAAAGCTGTTTGAACTTCATTATTGCTACTAGTTGTTAGAAAATGAAGGAAATGGCATGAAACAACCAGGGAAAAATAATCTGAAAGAATTAGCAGTAACATTTAAAGCATGAATCAAATGAATTTTCAAAATTTTAGATAAATAGGCCATAGGAAAATGCAATAAAGTGCATTTTCCTATGGCTATGGTTAGTATTGCTCTTTACTTTGAAGTACTGGCTTTACAGTGGCACTATCTTATTTTAAATAGCTGTAACAGTATGCGTTACCATAATCAAATAATTCAAAATACCACAGCAATAATGACATCATCACATGGTGTGATCAAATATGTAGCATATTTTTTATTCATTCTGTATATGACAAACTCTTGACAAGTTACTTGAAGCATTATTATGTAATCCACATTTGTAATTTTGATTCTTGAAGCACTGTTTATATGAGGTTATTATTCACCCATTCCCTGCAATAAACAATGACAACAAATTTAAGTGCTCATTTCCTTTAAAAACTCCTGAAAAATCACAAAACTGTTTCAGCATATGAAATTTAGTGAGACAAATCATTTATTATACAAATGACAGCATAAAGTATTTTGAATTATTATTGTGTAAATGATTAAAAGTTAATTTAGTCAAAAAAAAGGGGGGCACTGTTCCAACCCAACATATTCAACAGGATATGAACAGATAATTACGGCATTAATAAGGCATCTACAAGATACTTTAAAGATTTAGCTTCCTTTCCTAGTGCAGATTACTTTATAATGATATCTGAAAAATGATACCGATATGATATAACCATGCATGTAAGTATGACATGATGATAACATGATATTGACTAAGAATGTTAAAAACAGATTTAAAAAACTGCCTCTCAATCTAAAATGATTTAAATTTTTACTATTAAATAAAGAGAAACTGTGTATGTGTGTCTCTTGCACAATAGAAAAACAGCAGCACTTACACGTACCACATTTTGAACACACGCTGTCCTCCACCCAAACATGTGCACATTGAAGTTCAAACTTTGAATTTTTTCTCCTTCACTTTGCATTTTATGGGAATTTAATGAACTTTTGATTAAGAATTCAGAAATTTAAAAACTTTCTGTTGCCACTCTAGAAAGCGTAAGATATTTATGCTTCAAATTTAATTATAAATTCATCTGTAATAAAAAAGGATGTTGCTGCTCAGCAGAATGCAATATATTTGTCATTTGAAATTAACTGTGTTGCAGAAAAATAACAGAACCCAGACCACCAAATTTTACCCATGGAAACCACCACAGCCCATAGAAAAATAAACCACCCAAACATGTGCACCTTGAAGCCTGAATTTTTTTAATTTAATTTTTTTACATTTATTTCATACTTGGGATGAGTTTCATGAATTTTTGATTAATGAAATCACTGTTTTGAAAACACTGGCAACACTGTTCATGCCAGACTGTTGGCATTCATATCATCAATTTTAATTAACAAAATCAGCTATTTAAGGGCCATGTGTTGCCCTGCCCAAAATAAAATACATTTATCTGCCACATGCCAGCATGTTGCCATTCAGTGAACCTTAAGATATTTTACTTTCAAATTTAATCTGTCTGTTATAAGAAAGATGCGAGAAACTAACCGATTTAAAGGCAATAAATGGAGTTCTAAAAGAATAATTTTCGTACTTTTAAATCTGACTGATTTAAATAAAAATGCACTTAAATCATGAGATATCTAATTAGAAACATTAAATATTTTTAAAAAATGACACAAGTTGGAGTCATTAAAATCATTATCCATATACATATATATTGATTACAGTTTTAGGCAGCTGGCCGCACACTTGGTTCGAATTAAAAAAATTCTAATAAACATACACTGGTGTATAAAAAATATAGAGAAAGTGGAGAAATCAATATAGCAGCAGGACAAGAACAACAGAAAGATCAGTTAGGAGATCGGCCAGAGTCCAGAATGGCAGGATATGCCCACATAGAGAGCATAATATACTACTCACATGTAGGAATGATATAAAGCAAAACGACAGTATATTGTTAACATTTTAAACACTTATTACCTTCCTAGCAATTTGGGTTTCAGTAATTCCTAGTAATTTGGAATTAACAACTGTAGTGGAATTAGTCTGCACCATGAAATTTACTGTAGCAGTGTTGGACATATACAAAACACAGCCTTCATCATGCTAGACATTGAAAAGCCTTTCAACAACATTCATATAAGGAGTTTATCTACCAATTCATTTGTTTTAACTCTTAATATGAAATTATTTCATTTAGTTCTTCTTTTATTAAAAATAGGTGCTTTATGATCTGACAAAAAACGTGTAGTCTAATACTAGATATGTCACAGCAGATGTCTCAAAGTGCTAAATATTTAACTCTACCATTTAATTTTTTTCATATTGCTGCTTTTCCTAAATCGGATCTTAATCGCATTAGCTGCTTGCATGCTGTACCAACAAGACGGCAATAGTTGTCAAATCCACAAATACGAGCCATGCAATTAAAAAACTGCAATATCATATTCTATTCATACAAGACTAGCACTCACAAATCAATACATTAAAATCAACAGACAAAAATCTCAACTTCTCATTATTTCTTGAAATAAAGGATCTCAAATCCTCACAAAAAGAAATTGTCCTGAAAATCAGTAAGGCAAATTGCAATGGGGAAACCATAAACAGTAAATTAATGTGGTTAATTACATTAATAATGCTGGAAATAAAGCATAGTTATGCATATTGTTTTACCAATTATGAAGAAAAGGCTCATCTATTTATTCTCTGTTAGGCCAATTCTTTGTTACTCTAGCATTGCATGGATTACATCTTCTAAAAATAGCATTTTAAAACTTCAGAGAATGCAAAATAAATACTTATTGATAATAATAAATGCATATAATTTAATTGGGAATGAACTCCTGCATCAGAACCTAAAACTCAAAACTTAAAAGCAAAATTTCTCGAGAAGATGAAACAAAAGCTAAATTGTGACTATTTTAAATTAGTTAATATTTTTCATTACAAAGTCCTTAAAGGAAGGACCATTGAACCCCTTATGCAACTCCCTTCCTCAGCAGTAGTAATTTACCAACCTAAAATTTGTCACACGTACCTTAATATATAATGTATACATTGCACATAATTTATTATATTGGTATTCTTACTTCATTACTTATTCCTTTCATTTTTTTATTAGTTGGTTTTATGATTCTCGCCTTTTATTATTGTATTCAGTAATTCAGTATATAATTTTGCACGTTGTCACTTAGTATATAGCCCGGATATGGGAAGGTCTGTTACATAAATTATGCTTTCAATCACACAGTAGACTAATTTTTCTCTCCACTGTGAGCTCCTGATCTCAAATTTTCAAGCTGCCTGCATTTAGTTCTTCCCTCTCACTTCCAGACCCCATCAGTGGCCAAGTAGCTAAGACCACTGAATGCTTGTGGTTTATCCTGAGTTCGAACCCAAACATATGGGCTGACTGCATGGTTACTTTTCATGTTTGTCCCCAAAATGTGAATATAAACCACTTTTCAAGCTACAAGAGAAACACGCAGACGTGGAAAATAACACAAGTAAATCGACAACCTTGTATTCGGCGTGCTAAAATTATCCAGAAAGCTGGTTCTATTAGGGAATTGGATTTTCATGAAGCTTTTCACATTCACAAAAATTTATCCTGTTTAGTTAATGACTTCAATTCCAATCCAGCCTTGCCTAATGCCTTCAAAATTCTACTAACTTAACCCTTAATTTTTTGTTACTATTTCTACCGACAGATGGCGCTATCAACTCTTCCCTTGGTCACCTGTGAGTATAAATATGATTGACATTCTCTTTCTCGCTTCTGCAGAATTTTTTGCTCCTGATGAAGGGGGACCCATTTTGCCCTCGATATCGATTTTACAAAATCTGCGCCGAATACAAGGTTGTTGATTTGCCTGTCTTACAAACCAGTTTTCCCTATAATGTTCTCCATAAAGACATCCCTTCCTTTGGCAAATAGCCTGCATGAACTTTGCCATATTCCAATAATCAATTAATGCTTCTTTCTTCTGTTACCACCTTCAAGGGAATTTAGCCTCCTACTTTGTCACGTGATGCACCTATGACAGCAACACTGAATGCTGGCAAGCTCCATGAGTTGGCACCTCATCCAAAAGTGTGTCCAGCTTTTTGATAAGCTAGACATGCTGTGTTTTTTATGATATTTGTAGCATTGTAAGTGAAATTCAGTTCACTTCAGTTGTGCAGTATTTCAATGGAAGTTATTGGAGAGTGGACATTGGTTTGAATGACGTCAAGTTGTTATTGCAGCACAGTATTTCTAACAGATGTTTCTTGGATAATACCAGGACAATTTAATCCGAGGTCAAATCACTGGAATGCTGGGAGAAATTCGACATGTGACTAGTGAAGCTCAGGAATTTGGGATAGCACTATTATGTCATAAGCTCGGTGGCATTTAGAATTTTTTAAACACCTGAAGGCTTAGTTGTGGTCTTCCTTCCATAAACCTTCAGACAGCTGTCCACAGAGAATGGTATCTTAGCCTATATGCAAAGAGAGAGAGACAGCAAATAAAATGACGAGATACAGGCAGCATATGACTTGACACCAAGTATTAAAATTTTCTGCTAATACCTGCCATTAGAGACAGCATTTTCTGCAATATCAGAAACACAAGGGCTAGAGAGCAAGGCAGTAAGTTAAGAGTGCTCTATGTGAATTAGAGCCAATTTAGTCTATTAGTGATTCCATATATCTAGATGACTTGAGAAAGTGACTCAGACTCACCTTTTCAACCCCATAAATTGCTACCAAAGATTTCCTTATTCACATTATAATATTATATTTCCTTATTCCTTTACCTGGTCTTGAGTTCTTCTTCATGGATGACAATACTACACATCATTATATAGCAGCTGTCATTGAGCTGTTAGAGCACACAGATACATACTGCAAGGATTAGTCTGTGTGGCTCCAAAACTGATTCGAATTGAACATGTGTAGGTCGTTCACAGAAGATGCTTGGCAACACATTGCCAGTTACCAGTAATAATTCTGCAGCTCCAGTTGGTGCTTCAAGAACTTGCTGATAATCTCCTACTGAGCATAAACAGACAGTACATACATTGCATCGCTCTCAAGGCTGACAGATTTGCCAGCTGTCACATTTCAGTCTTCTGTATACTGCTGTGCTTCCAGAGCTCACTTCAGAATAAAGGTCCTTTGCATCCTTCAAATTTCCTTCTTGGCTAGATTTGTTCACCTTTTGTATAGTCTCATAACTCGATGTTATGAAATCCTCTGTATCAATTTGAAGTACAGTGGGGCACAATGTTACATGTCAGACCCTATCCTAACCTTAATTTTGAGTACTATATTACTATTATTTTTAAAAAATTAGAATGTTTAGTACTAGTGCTTTCTTGATTTAAAATCTTCCTAATCCATTTCTTCCTGATTTAACCCTTTGAGTGGTCCAGGTTTTTTGGATTTGTCATGAAGACCAGTATTTAAACAGCCTTTACAGGGTTCGTACACAGTTCTGCATACGGTAATGAAGCACTTTTAAGGACCATTAATGAAAAAAGTTAAGGATCTATGAGCAAATGGGAACTGAATAAATTCAATTAAAAATATTATCTATGCCTGAACTTCACTTTTGTAATACCATTCCAAAAAAATAAAATAAAATAAAGAACCAGAATTAGGATGCATTATTATTAAACATAACTTAATTAAAATAATTATTATGTTTGAGAATAAAACAAACTTTATGAAATTTTACACTTATAATAGCCTGGACATATTTGAAAGAACATGACATTTTATTTACATTTTACTAACAGTTAGCTTTACGGGTTTTTTTTTTTTTTTTTTATTGGGTTTTTTTTTTTTTTTTTTGTCATATACTTGCTCAGCTAGTAACTAGGTTTAGCTAATAACAGGTAGATTTTAGGTCAGGCAGCATAGGTTAAAATGAGAAGTAAAATCATAATCAGCATAATTCATAACAAAAGACTGGCATGAACATTCAGAAGAAATGTGAAATATATATGGTAAGGGCCAGTTACAGAGCTGGTGTGGCAGAATTTTTAGAATTTCATTACACACTGAGCAACAAAATCTAGAAATAGAAAAACTTTTAGATTTAGAGCACGCATTGGAAACAGAATTTAGAAAGGCACAAGGCAGCAGAATTTAGGATCCACAGAGATTGCATCAAGTGGGAAAATGCCTAGCACCAGCCCTGTGTACGAATCTTTTAAGTTGTCTTCCTTATTAATAAAAAAATTCCTTTGTATAATACCTGGCCGTATGATAAAATTAGAAGCATTTTTGGTATTTTCCATGCCTGCGGCTAGTGAACAGTAGAGAAAAAAAGGGAAGGTAAACATGTTAAGAAAAAGATTCTAGTATAAGAAGTAAAACCTTTAAATATTATGGTTTCATTGTTCTTCCAGACATTCTCCCAAAAGTAAGAAATTCATTGCAAACTTGCTATAAAATACATCCATTACGTGTTAATACCATAGAGACATTTTTCATTTTGTTTAATTTTTCTGGGATCTTCTAGAATCCTGGGTCTATAAATTTTGCCTTCAAATCCTTCTAAACTTTCCAAGCTGCAATGTCTAAAATTCTAAAGAAAAATTACCCCTATCAATTCTGTAACAGCAAAAAGCCAAAAATATTTTGAAAAAAAAAAGAATCAGATGGGAAAAGTGTAAAATTAATTTTTTACAGAAAACTTATGCATCATCTGAGAATTCTGAATATTCTAAGACAACTACATGGCAAAAACTCTTACCATGAAAATATTAAAAAGAAGACACTTTTAATTAATTACATAGCTATTTTGCTTTTGCTAGAAACTGTTTCGTATATTGTGCTTTATAGCATTATACATTGTTTATTTTTTAGATTCAAAATATTGTATAATAAGTGGCCAAATGGAACATTATAATATGACAGTGAAAAATAAAAATGGTTTATTTTAATGTTATTTTTAAATATAATTTCAATACATTACCATTATTTTAATGAAAATTATCAATGTTACAATGTTTTAAAAAAATCGTCGAAAAAATTCCCAGATCTCGGAATTAAAAATTTTCTACGGAAACTGATCTTAAAATCGCCAAATTTAGAACCGTTTAATAAAAGAATTCACATCCCCAAAAGCGAAAAGTTGTTTATGAGCTCTCCATTAGAAAAAATGAAATAATGTCGAAATGCTCATGTTTCACTTCTTGCTCAGAATCATGAGTATCTCACTATTTATATTAATTATAACCCATGAACCCATTCACTCATTCAAAAGATAACCATATTTGTCAGCGAATCGCCAAAAAATTCCTCCAAAATGTTAACTCATACTCAAAATGGCAGTCGTAAAAACAAACGGTAATTTCAGATGATTAAAATTAAGAACCTTCTGCAGATTTTGGCAGAAATTAAGAAAGTTTAAAGATAAAAAATTTATTCCAAAAAATCTAAGGATTTTTAAGGACTCTTAAGGACCGACCGCACAAATACTGCTTTATTAGCTAAATTTGTATATTTACTTATTTTTGTCTCTAGTTTCATCATTCATTCAGATGACATTTATATGATCAAAGAAAGTAAGAAAGCAAAATATCTTAAATTATAAACTTATATATATCAAGTGACAAAAACTTTCGTGACCGGATAAAGCCGGTGATTGTGCTCAGATGGTTAATGAGAAATAGGTTAGAAAGATTACAATGAAGCTCATAGGATACTTTTATTTGGATTAGTATATGCCTAAAATGACAATAATAATAATAATAATAAAAATTTGTGTTTGTGACTATTTCTGCATTTTATGCCTCGTTATTATACAGTTTGATACAAATTGAGGGGGTATACAACAAAATTAAAAAAAAAAAATATTAAAACTGCTTAGGTAAAATGCAAAGGAAAAGTTTTCAACAAATGATATGCAGAACTAAACTATACTGATTATCACAAATTAAGGAAAATCACAAAAATAGTAATAAATCCCTCAAAAATAAGCCAAACTGCATAAAATTTGAATATGTTGCCAAGTAAGAGTAGCTGAGTAAAACTCCAATATGCAAATTAGTGCCGCTGCACTCGGAATATGCCATCTGCGAAGAGCATAAAAGTCCACGTTTGAGAGCAAGCCCACATATTTCACTGTGATGGTGACATCAGAAATCTGAGATAGCCAATTCGTAACAATGACCTCCAGGCAATATTTATCTGCAGAACTACAATGGAGAGCCATTGGGAGACTACAGACATGACAAAGTCAAACAGAAGTGGCCAGATGGCTAAATGTGAGTCCTCCTGTGGTTCATAGACTTTGGAGGCAATTTCAAACCACAGACCCATTATCAGACCCGTTATCATCCGTCAAACATCCGTGAAAGAGATGCATATGGAAGAGGCAGTGTCTGTGTTTGGGGTGGCATCTCTTTGCGTGGACGCAAACACCTCCATGTCTTTCCAAGGGCAACCGTGAATGCTCAGGTTTATAGAGATAACATCCTTGATGCTTATGTGCACCCATATGCCGGGGCAATAGGGGATGCTTTCCTGTTACAGGATGACAACGCAAGACCACACAGGGCTTGCATCGTAGATGATTACCTTCAACAGGAAACAATTAGCCAGCTCGATACCCGGATTTGAATCCTATTGAGCACGTTAGGGAGACATCTAGCTGCTCTCAATCTGCCCCCTCAGACCCTTGCCGTGCTTGCAACTGCTTTGCAAGAACAATGGCTCTCGCTTCCTATGATAGACCACATAATTGAAAGCAATACATATTGCATAATGATGTGTGACCGCAATACACATCGCATAATGACCGCATTGATGTGATAGTGATAGACCGCATAATTGAAAGCTATACACATCGCTGTATGTGTTGCATTGCTTCTAGAGGCGATTATATTCCATATTGAAGGTATTTTTCCTATAGCAAACTGACACCTTCAATTTGTTCATTTTATACATGTGCTAATTTCTATACTACCATAATTGTCTGGTAATTTCTTTTTATGTTATTTGATACTGTACTGTTGTTGTTGTTGTACTGTGTGTAGGGTAGGTTTCATAAAATTCTACATGTAAGTTTTTCAGTAATCGTGATTTTTCCCTTATTTATGATAATCAGTGTAGATGAACTAGATTAAATAATAATAAAATGAAATTAAATAAATAAACTAACCACTGATAATCCTCACCCAATTACATCCCAAAAATCGTTTAAAAAATATGTCTTCTTTTAATCACCTCTCTTTTTTTTTACACAGAACAGCTCTGCAGTTGGATCGAAGAAATACACTTTTGTATGTTTCCACTACCTTTTAATTTCATAAGTCAAATAATATATAACAAAAATTTCAGGCTTAAGCTCATAGCATGTATTTTCCTCAAATACAAATTCAGAAACTCAAAATGCTCATAATTTTATTCTCAGTGTTACCTTGTTATCTGAAAAGCTGCTTTACGAGTACAATACTTTTACTGACACAACTTTTACATATAACAGAAGTGGATGCGACTTTGACCATAAAAACATTAGAATGAGGCAGATGAAAAGGCAGAGTGGATGTGAACTTGTTGTAACTTAACTATAAAAAGGTTAAACAATGATTTAAAAAGGTCTTTCATTTTCCATATAACGAGTTACTGACCAAACCAAACACAAATTTTAAACAATATGCCTGTTTCACTATATCGTAAAAAAATATAAATGAAAATTTTGTCAACTCTACAATATACAAATAAATGCTATAATAATGGTTGAATGATCTCAAGAAAACTTTCAAAGGTTTTTCACTTTGAAATTTTGTTCTAGTTATTTTTATTCTAATTTTATAAAATGATCCCTCAATATCCCCGGCAACTGTTAAATAACATTCTCACCTTGTCACATGCCATTTACGAAATTCTGGCAAGTACATTCTCACATTGCAAAGATGGTCCTAACGTTTTGGCTGATCAGAGAACATCCTAATTAATACTATAAAGATGTAAAATATGTAAGTTAAATTTTATTAATGGACCAACCTGAATAAGATATACAACCATCTCCACCTAAGTAAATAAACTACTAGGGTCTCGATAGAGATAAGTTTTTTAAATATTCCGTAAATAATTTTTTTAATAAATAGCCAGGAATAATACTAGTAAATTAATCTATTTGCATATCGTTTTATATGGTTAGATGACTGCATGATACAGAGATAAAATTGATAACCTTATAAAAATTATTTTAATTTAATTAATGACAAATATAATTTTTTAATTAATAACAAATGAAATCTTTAATTTTTAAAAGCAAAAACTGACTGAAAGGAGGACAACTGAGGTAGCCCATGTCTTGAATCTAAGTTATGTTACCATAATAAATGCACAGAAAAGTGAAATAATAAAATGAATCAATAGAACATAGAAATACAAACTATCAGTGTTGATACTCAGAAGCAAACAATTATATTCATAAGCAAACAATGGAATTGTATAACTAAAATACACAATAAAAAAGTGTGTTTATTTATGTTCTATATTATTCAAAGTTATAAAATTAACAAATGACATATTGAAATAAGTTGTGAGAGTTGTATCTTACTTAAAAGAAAAAATTATACCTGAGATGTTATCTGAATAGATCCTCCCTCATTTAAAGAAATCCGTGGAAGTAAACCTTTTTTCCATATTGGTTTTTCATCATCAATAGGTTCAACCAAAACTAATACATCGCCAGAAACAAAATGGAGACCATCATTGACACCAATCTTAAAATTATCTTTGAATGACTCAGAACCATCATGAATATACCTGAAACAATAGAAAACATGCATTAGGAAAGTGTTGAAATTTTCCTTTTCCAATCAATCAATATTATATAAACAGAAATTTTTCATAAAATAATGCAACTTTAAAATTATACAGCATACATTTAAAAAACGTTAGAAAACTACATACATTTTTGTGAAAAGTAATCAAAACCCGAAAAAAAGTGTTCAGTTAAATAATTATGTTATGAAAGTGTTTGTCTAAAAGAATATTTTCTCCAAATGATCAGAAAATAACCTTAAATTTACCTACTTGTAGCACACAGAAATTAATTCTGAATGTTTGTCACTCAAAAAGACTTGAATTTTTTTTATCACTTGAGGATGAAATAACTGCATAAAATGGAATAGTAGAATAAAAGTCCCAAACAATAGCCTTTTAATTCATAGTTATGCTTTTGCCCACAATAAATAAGACTTCTATAAATGGTCTCAGAGGACACAAAGAGAATACTTAACTTAAGTACTTTAATCATTATTTCTATGCATAGGCCAAACTTACATGACCCTCAGTAATGTATTTTTGGAAAAAATAAATCCCAAGATTAGCATCTCACTTTACCCACAATCACGGATACGCAGTACACATTATTTAATAATCAACATATTGAGGTTCTTGATTCTTAATTTGATTTCGGCGCTAAATAAAAATATGTTGAAGAAATATAATGGTTTATTAGCATAAACTGTACGATTAATAATTTGGCTTCATAGCCGCTAATTTGTTTGACATACATCACATACAGAAATATTCTACCACAGTTCATTCCTGATTTCACACCTACTGAATAACTTTGATGAGAACCTGGATAATCATTGTTTATTATTTTTTTACTTTCACCATCACATGACTATCAACTCATGGAAGCTTGAGAAATGACTCATGCAGCGATGTCTAAAATCATTTTTTAAAAAAAATATTAGTAATTCAATACCAAACAAGAGCGTAACCTTTTCTATTGGCATCACACTTGGCGACAAGTACAGCCTTCAGTCAACTTGCTGCAAATGACGAGAAAAAAAATGACAAAAATTCTCTTCCATATGCAAAAAACAGATTTTGTAAATAGCAGTCATAGACCAAAAAATTACATGTAGCGCTCTTTGAATTAAGAATAACTGATCTGCTGTTCTCGTAAGCCTTAAAAATATATGGAAATTTATTTATTCGTGACTCAGATAAGCCTTACGCATATGCGGGAAATAGACAGACGTATAAAAATCACTGCACGATAGAAGTAAGACAAAATTTGGCGGAACAATGTGTCTTTAATTGTAAATCTCACGACACATTGTTAATAATGTATAAGAAATGCTAGCTCGCTTTATGCTGATAAAATTAGGTTTTCAGATATTTAAACAAAAAGCAAAATTTTCCAATTAATGGAATTTGAGAAGAAATGTGGAGAAGTGATAATAAATAAAGATGATATAACAGAAGCATTCCACTGCGATGACAATGTCCTAATAATCGATCAATTAGCGGACGGCAAAATCCACAGTATGGTTCTGAATCCAGAAAATATTGCTGCCGATAGTGAAGGAAATGACAAAGTTTATTCTGAATGAAAAAATTTTTATTCACAATCTAGTGGGAATTCTTGACATGGAGATTACAGGGCTTGAACAATGCAAATTATAAGGTATTTCTCCCGCCTTCTTCGCGTGCCTTCGTGGTGTAGTGGTCAGCACCCTCGACGCGTATTCGAGAGCTCTGTTGAGTCCCAGCGAGGGCACTGCTCATTTTTCATGATTCCTGCTTCAAAAATACCTAATGTCCGTGCAAACTTTGTAACTGAAAATTAAATTATGTCTATCTATAAAATTAATGAGAATGTATTAACACAAAAAAGACAGCAATACTTTAACCAATTACACTGAAAAAGTATTTAATAAAGAAGACAAATAAATATCTTTTTATTGTTTTTGTTGTTGTTTTGTAAATATTGTTTTTATTGTTTTTGTTTGTAAATTTTGATTTTCACAAGGTCGTAAATGCTTCATTATTTCACATCTTTAACTTCACAATTTCTACATTTCATCTTACTAGACTTAAATTGATGATCTAAAATCCGGAATCACCGTATTCCTGACAAGTCCGGATCTTGAACTTTGTACTATGGAACCTTCTTCCTCGGTTGAAGGAGTGACGCTTAGATGGGTTTTACAGCATGCGTTATCGTTCGTTCGTTCGGTACAATTATCACCGGGATGCCTCCAAGGAAGGGAGACTTATCCGGTTCGGTAATATTGCGTCATTTCGACGCCAAGACAGTGAAGAACTGGACGGGTAAAATGGAGAAAGATACGTGTCGAGGTAGGGGGGAAAGCAGTGCAAAGCACAAGAAACCAACAACGCGCGCAGGAGAAGCAGCGGAACAGTGAAGTGATGATGTAATCGGAGTGACGTGAGTGAAAAGATATAATGGGGCATGAGTAAACATGTGCAATCAGAGTTTATAATCAAACATGAAGTGCAAATGGAGAAAATCCTACAAGTTATATTACAAAATGATACAATAAATGCGATACTTACTTAAACATGAGAATACAGGATAGAATACATAATAATACGATAAATAAGATTAAATACAATACATAAAATAAAATGGTAATTTACTAAAGGTCATGATATTGCATGTGTACTTCGATTAAGTTGGAAAATTTTGGTTTCGAATTAGATGCGCAGCATACGGCCTAAGCTCTTTATCTTCTTCTAGAACAATATATTTGAAGGTATCAAAATAATCCAGGTGCGGGCAGTTTCTTGCTGTATTAAAGAACTTTTCATTCATCTTGTTAAGATAGTCTTCAACTGTATCTATTTTGAGATCTCTATGGAGTGTATGGTTTGATACATAGAAATGTGCGTCCGTTATTAATCTTAATACTTTGTTTTGTATTACTTGCAAGGCATATAGATCTTTTTTACTGTAAGTTGCCCATGCAGGCGAAGCGTAAGTGAAGACGGGGCGGATGATCGCTGTATATATGTGTTTTTTAATAGTGAGGTCCAGTTTTGAGTATCTTCCTAAAATTGGTAGTAAGCTTCTGATGACTCCCATTGTTTTTGATTTAGCTTTTGTGACGTGATCTTTCCATTTCAGGGAACTATTGATGACAACACCTAAATAGGAGGCCTTTTGTACTATGGGCACTTCTTCATTGAATAAAATTAATTTTTCTTTACATTTAATTTTTGCGTATCTTCGTCTTATGAGGAGTAGCTGTGATTTGGAGGCATTAATTTGGATTTTCCAAATTTTACACCAGTCTTCAATTGTTTTCATGTGTTTCTGTAACTTTTTGACAGCATGTTCGGCTCTGACTGATTTGACTGCTAATGCCGTATCGTCGGCGTAGCATCCAAGGAAGTGATGCCTGTTTAGGCCCATGCTAGGAAAATCCGAGACGTAAAATAAGTAAATTATTGGGCCTAGAATAGATCCCTGAGGTACTGAGGCTTTAATTGGTCTATATGTAGAAGTATTCTTGCCAAGGGCTACGAAAAATGTCCGATCCGTAATAAAGGAGTGGAGGAGCTTTATAATCCTGCAATCAAATTTTAAAGAAATTAGCTTATAAATTAACCCCTCATGCCAGACGCGGTCGAAGGCTTTCGCCACGTCTAGCATGAGTA
>KK122043.1:680045-733515 GCA_000611955.2 Stegodyphus mimosarum | reverse complement strand
AGTGGAGCTTCTGAGATTACAGTTTCACAGTTAATTTTTCGTTTACAGATCGGTTTGCTTTACTTCAGTATTTAAGTATCAGTTCAGCTCTTTAAATTATATTATCTGAATAAGGGTTTTGCAATTTAAACTTTTGCAAGACATAAGGATATTTTTTACAAAGGTTATTATGTGTTGCAACCATACATATCTTGGGAGAAATGAATGTGTTCTTTCTGGATATTCAAAAAGACAAATAGGTGATGAAATTATCTTCCTTTATTACATTTTCTACAAGAGCAAAACTTGCATGTATTCTTTGACCAAATTCTCAGTACACTGTCAAAAATTCACCGGTCAGATGAGCTTTAAATGTAAAGCTTCTGCATTAAAGATAAGTGAACACTATTCAAAAATGGATGCAGACAAACTGATATTTGACAGACACAATTTATCTAAATCTACCGTTGATACCATATAAAAAAATCAAAACTGTCATTTCTGCTCATGGAAAAAAATTGGATATGAGGAAAAAGTTATAAAAGGTGGAAGACAGGGTTGCTGAAGAAGCATTGCTGAAATGATTCACCTTTCAAAAAAGCTATAATCTGCCATTATCTGGACAAATGCTACTGAAATTGCCAGACACTTTGGAGAGACTGGAAAAGAGTGAACAACAAATTTAACAAATGTGCATAAAAAATATTTGAAATAAAGTTTTAACATGTTATTTTAAAATTAGATTTATTATTCACTTCTTTGGATAGATCTGACAATGTTAATAAACGTTTTCATTTATCATTCAATTTGTACACATTTTCACAAGAACGCATAATAACTTAATTGGTTTTGATATTATAAGAATAGACTTTAATTCTTTGTTTGACTAGCTAGGATATGGACAATAATTTTCTTATTGCCAATTTTTTCCTTACCATGGCATGCACAAAATTTTAATTTCATATATTTAAAAGATACATTAAGATTGATCTTACTGTAGTCTAAAATTTCATCGTCATTAAATTCTTAAAATGGTACCTCAGATTTATGACCAGCTGATATTTAGTCATGCAACCTTTTTGAACATCTTATTCTTACTTCTAAGACTCACCTAATCACACAAATGTATATTATCTAGATTCTAAACCTGGCAATCCTTATTACAACAAAAATACATTACAGTTATACAAAATTCATTTACTGCCACAAATTAAAATTTATTTAATCCTTTTGAAAGAATATGGCCAAATTTTTAGAAATACTAGAGTTTTATGACTTTCAAATATGTAAATCTAGATTTTCACCATATTTTAAATAACACAAGTCTTAGTTAAAACTTAGCAATTCTTGAATTTTTTGAGAGTTTTTTTTTGATGAAATTTAATATTAATTTCCTTACTTCTGTAGCACTAAGACAGCCATTCAGATTTGCAACAGGAAATGGAAAGCATGAAGCAAGGCAACAGTTTTAATGCCGCAAACCAAGCAAAAATGAAACGCTTGTAACTGCAATAAAACAAAAGTAAAAGCTAAATACAAAAAAAAAAAAAAAAAGTGTGTCACACTTATGTGTAAAATATTATCACGGTTCATATGGAAGGCTTGACATCCATGATATTTGCCAAAAATTAACTGAAGGTAATGCTATCCACTTCAGGCATGTTCTAATCAAGTAACATTCTATATTACAAGAATGTTCTTGCAGATTTTGCTATCAAGATCTGACTTTAAAAAATGGTTTAATTTTGATTTTGTTCTAGTTTAAAATACTTCTAAAATTTTGACTGCATACATCTGAAGTATACCATTTTTATACAGGATGTGGCAGCATTAACAGCACAATACCCATTATACCATAAGTAAACAACTAATTTTTAATTATTACTCTTTATGTCAAATAGTAGTTACAAAAATGCTGTTTATCAGTTAATGTTTGAATAAAACATATGTCAAATGAAAGCACTGCTATATCAACTACATTTTTTTCCAACTATTTTCAGTGGCTTTAGAAGCTGACCATTACTCATCATAACAAGATTCCCAAGGCACTCGTAACAGCAATTATGATAAGGCCATGCAATTATAATATAATGGCATAACGTGTTTAGAAAACTTCTTACATGAAATACTCTCAAAAGAAATTACAGAATCATTTTTCTTGAAATAAATTTTGTCAGCAAATGTATATTAATTAACTTAGCTTTATCAAATAAACAAATAAAATTACAGCCCTTCAGCAAGAGAATGATTTGTCACATGTGGTATATTAATGCATTATGTGTATCATATCACCTTAAGTAAGACAAAATACAATTTACACAGTGCCACACCCTATAAAAAATAGAATACCAAGCATTACTAGCATATGTACTGACAAGCTTTCATAAAGAATATACACGCATGTAATATATTAGTATTGATTTGGTACATTGGGCTGGTTTTTACCTTCAAGAATGCAGTCAATGACAAATAGCTCTTTACTTAAACACAGTAAAACATAAGCCGTGGCCAAGTGGATAACATTGCTCAATACTAGTAATTCAACATGTTTGAACCGATGCATGGTTTCGCTGTTTCTTACAGGGTAAGATGAATAAAAGCCAAATTCCATCAGAATGTTCTCTTGAAAGGCATTCATTTGCCTTACTCAAAAAGCCCTCACATACTTTGCTGTATTCAACTACTTAAACAAACAAACAATAAAAGCATATAAGTATGTAGCAATTGCATATAATGGGCACATGTGGGGGAATCTTTGCACCTGTTATTTAGAATGTTAGAGAATAGATTTAACAACTTTACTGTTATTGAGTTGATAATTCCAGTTTAAAAGTTAGGAAAAGACTAAAAATTCTGAAGTTTTTATTACTATAGGGTATTACGGAACTTTATTACTGGTGTTGTGAGGTCAGGCTGTAGGAGTTTGGATGAAAATTGTGGCACCTGAACAAATTTTTACAATATTTCGTTCAAGTAAAAGGCTATGGAATTAAAAAGAGGTATGCTGAAGTCATAAAAGTTTTTAATTAAGCATTTTCCAAAGAGGCTGTCTATCAATGCTTGTGTTACCTTTTTTGCCAAAATAAATTAAAGCGTGGTATAGGATAAATATAAAGTCAACTTGAAAGGGGACTTTCCTACTTAAAAATTTAATTCAGGAGTTTAAAATTGAAATTAGTTTTTTATTGCAATATCTCCCTCTTCAAATGGAAAAATACATAGCCAGAAAAATGACTTTTAAAGAAAATGTATTAAAGAGAGATAAAAGGATAGAACCATTATTATGCAAAAAAATATGTACTATGAAAATTGCTGTTGTAATGCACAGTATGCATAAATGAATAGTGCAAATTCAAAAGTTAATACGAAGTTATTTCTTATTTTAAGGGCATGACATACACCTCAATTGTGGCAACTGCCTAAGCTCTAATTTTTTCAATATGTGCATCATATACATTACCATTTGGTAATTAAATTTATTTCATACTCAGCACACTATAACTAAAATAATGACCAGCACTGCATGATTTATTAGATCATAAAGTTCCTGCAGAGAAGTGGGTCATGATCATAAGTAAACACTATCTTTAACAAACTTTCAAGGGAATAAGTATACATGATGCAAAATCTAGTGAATCATAATGGTTGAGGATTATGACTATCACCACAATCAGCAGCACATCTGACCTAATGCTACCGAACAATAAAACTGAAGAAAAGTGTTGCACATTCAAGCAAAAATGCAGTCGAGTTCCATCCATTTTGAAAACGTAATCACCACAACCAATTTTCCTACATATTGTTGTAAACCGAAGTGAATTGAAGATTGGGTACAGTGGCGCTGATGTTGCAAAAGAGACATTAGCTAGAATGAATGAAATTCGAAATCATTTTTTTTTTAATGTGAAGGAACATTTGCTAATGTCTTTTCTTGTGTGCATTTCATGATTGGACTTTACATCTGCATCTGTATCAGGTAGATGCAAATTCATAAACTAAATTCTGGCTTTTCGTTCTGAATATAAGAATATGGTACCCTTGGTGGAATGAGTGGTTTGATTTTAGAACATTTGAATTTTGAATCATTTCCTGGAGATGATTCAAACATATTTGAATTTTATGGATTTGAATGCTTTAAAAGTACAATGGAAGGGACTGAGACCATCATTTATTCTCAGTTTGAAGAAAATTTAAAATGAGCTGCTTAAAGAAGTATCGATTTAAATGAAGTTTCCATTTTAAAGCTGCGCAACTCAATAATAAGTATCAGAGACTTGAAAGTTGTCACTTTGATTTCTGAAAGTTTACTGAAGAGTGAAGATGGTACGAAACTGTACACCGACGATTTTGAAGAAGCTGAAAGCTACAGCACAGACGTGCTAAACTCAAAAAGAAATTGCGGGAAGCAGCTGCAGCCAAATATGTAAAAAGGAAATTTGCCGAAAATCGAGTTGAAGAAATTTTTAGGTGACCCAAAGGATTATTTGTCCTTCTGGAGCCTATTTCAGAAGATTCATGAAGACAGATCTATACATAATGAAGATAAATGCAATATCTAGTGCAATCTGTGAAGATAACATGCGATCTCGTCCGCATTTACATTCGTGATTTATTAAGCATGGTTATGAATAATACCGTTACTGGAAGAGCCAAGGCAGATTTGGCAGCTTTATATAATGAACTAGAAGCTATGTTCTGAGCTTTGAAGAGCTTAGGAAGTACACAAGAAAGTTTCGTAGTTTTCTAATTCCATCAAATGTAAGCTGCCTCCTGGAAGAAATGCTGCTTACATAGGAAAGAAAAAAAATATGAATCAAGTGATTCCAAGAGTTTCCCTTCTTCATAAAATATGATGACCTTTATTCGTCAAGAAGTCTGAGGTAAAGAAATGGTCATATTAGCAAGAACTGAGTTTGGTTATCATCTTAATTTTAAAAAGAAGAGCTCTGTTCCTGGGAAAAAAAGGGGGCGGCAGCTGAACTAGCAATGCTTTCTGCACTGTTAAGCCTTGATAACAGTACAAGTAAGCAACTTAAGGTCAAGAGCAAAAGGTTAGTCCTTTGTGTAATTTGAATAGCCAAGTAAAGAAAGAATTATGGCATTATTGAGTGCTCCTACACATAGGAATGAAACTAATACATGCTCTATTTTGGGGGATGAAATGGAATTACCATGGAAGTGCAATTCTATACACTTACCTGATAATAAAGAAGTAACTGGATGATATATAAAAAAGGAATTAATAAGCTAAAAGAGGTAATGATTACCAAAAGGTATTCCTGGAATGGGGAAAAAAATGAGTATCACTGAATGCATACCGGAAACTGAACTGAGTAACAAATGTCACTATTTCCCTCACAGAATAGTCATTAAATCAGATAGTAAAACTTCAAAAAATTCACCTGGTTTTATACGCTTCTAGATCTCAGAAGAGAAAAACCTTCTTTAAACTATAGTTTATTTAGAGGAGTTAATCTCGTAGAAATATTACCCAATATTATTGACCATTTTTGAATGTATCCAATTGGTTAAGTGCTGCCACTGAAAAAGCTTATTTGATGTTCTCTGTTGCATCCAGAGTTTTTTTTTTTGATTTATTTCCCTCATGTACTGAACAACAAGAAATTTATAGACATTATTGAGCTGTATTTGGAGTTTGTTTTAGCCCTTATTTGTTGAATACATCTATAATGCATCTTTTAGGAAACTGCTTTCCACCATATGATAAAATTGCTCAAAAGCTGAAAAATTCATTCTATGAGAACAATTGCATTATCTGAAGATTTTGATAATAATGATAAAGTTCAATTTATAGAATTGACAAATTAAAAGTGTGGATAGCATTGTTTACTTGTGTGGTGTTTTAAGACATTCATCTCGAACTGCTAAATTCTTTACCTTTGGATGCTTTTTTGTTAGCGTTTAGGCAGTTTATCACTAAGCAAGGAAGGACAAGAACAATTTATTGTGATAATAAAACAATTTATGAGCAGCATTTGATAATCTTTCTAAATTAGATTGAGAGGAAATTTCTGGAGAGACCCTCATATATAAAACAGTTTGGAAATTTATACCATTCGCTGCAGTTTGCTGAGAAAGGTTGGCTTGAATTATAAAAGAATTGCTAAAATTTACTTTCAGTAAATTTGTTTTCAGTCGGGAAGAATTTAATACTGTAATCTATGACTGTGAATCAATCATTAATTGTAGACCATTAACATATCTGTCAAAATATCCAAAGGAACTGATTCCTCTTACACCTGCTAAATTTCTTATAGAAGACTACTGTTCCAGTGTTGTGGATAGTCTCGAATTCGATGCCCAAAAATTATATAAAAAATTTAAATACAGAAGAAAACTTTCTAATGACTTTAAAAGTAATTTCTCCCGCCTTCTTCACATGCCTTCGTGGTGTAGTGCTCAGCGTGCTCGATGCATAACCGAGAGGTCCGCGTTTCGCTTCCGGGCGAAGGCTTTGCTCATTTTTTATCACTCCCGCTTAAGAATTAACCTAACATCTCTACAAAGTAAGCATTTTAGAAAAGAATATCTTAATGAACTTATTCAAAAATGCCATGGAAACACATTGCATGAACCAAAAAATTGGTGAAATAGTTTTAATTGGTGATGATGGTGAAAAGCATTTATTTTAACCCACAGCAAAAATTATCGAACTCATTCTTGGTTGATATAGGAAAATCTCCACCATTAGGCTTAAAAGTCAAAATGGGACAGTCTTGTGACCAGTGCAGAGAATTTTTCCATTAGATACAAGATACTGGAACCGAAAATAAGAAACCGAAAATAAGAAAACAGGAAAGGAGGAATCTAATTCTCAGAAAGTTTCTGGATTTAAAGACTAGTTTGTCTCCCAATGATGCCATAATAGAAAGATATACCGCTTCCGGTGGGTGCATACAAGCACCTGAAAGACTGGATTTGTTTCAGATTCTCCCCAAGTCTCGACAGGGAAAGAAGGTCGCTGAAGCTGGGATTGAGTGACACTAATGCTAAGTATATGACGTCAGCTAGAATGTATGAGAACTTGGAGCTAAGGCTTTCGGTTTTTTGCACATGAAGGTCCATTTGCTGATGTGTCTATCAAAGTGTGTGTATAATATGCTTCAATAAAATATTTTCATGTTTTCTAGAATGACTTTTGTCTCCCTGGATGTTACCAAACGCTGTGCGCCAGGCAGGTGTGAACTCATGAACTAAATTTGGTTTTTTCCTCAACACATGTCCAGATATAAACTGACTGTCATATTTGCTTTAGGGAAGGAAGAAAATACATTTTTTGGTAGAATATTGGAAAGGCAATACTGATGTTTAAAGAGTCACACTGCTTCATCATTTTTAAACCCTGTATGAAATTCACACTGCACTGTATTTGGATCCAGACATCTCAAAATGGAACATACAAGAAGGTATTAGCTTATGTAATGTAAACTTGGAAACTGGCGGTAAGACAAGCAAATTTTGAGTATGCATGAGAAACTAGGTCAGTTGCTGATGTTCATGGTGTAGGTTGTGCCTGTGCAAGAGGAGATACACATTTGCTATTAACCTTTGAAATTACCATTCTTTTGTGTATAACCATATATCTTCTTAAAAAAAAGGAATATAATTTCTTATTATAATATTTTTTGAAATTAAAACAGTGCAGAATCTTGAAAGTAACTGAATGCAATGTAGTAGCAGCAGCTAAGTAAATTGCAGAAATAGTTTTGGCCTTGAAATATACCTATTTTTAGCACACTAATTTCAGATATTGAAAAACTTTAATACAAATATAACACCTGTGGTAGGATGGTAAAGCATGAAGCATATAAAAAAGCAAGCAGCAAGCAGAAAGTAAACAATCACCTTAAAAATTTACATCTACATAATTAATAAACTTATACATTTCAATATATTAATAAATCCTCATACTTCTATAATAAATCTATAGATCAAACAGTTAGGACAAGAAATGATAGATTTAAAATGGTGAATTAATTTCATTCTTGACCAAAACAAAAAACAGAATAATTATATTATTAGTTGTTATAAATTGTATTTATAACAGTTTATACAAAGTCATAAAATAAGCACTAATTTTGCAATGATGTACTTCCTAAAGATTAAAATATGTGATTATTTCTAAAATAGGAAAAGGAGATGACCAGATTTACAAAGAGAGAGAGAGTTTAAGGCATATTACAAATGCCAAATTTTACTTCGCATATTCCTCATACTAACAGAAAAAGTTTTTCTAAAAGAAAACATTTTTTAGAAAAAAAAAAGTTACAGCAATAGAAATGTAAATAAATTTTAACCATAACCTTATGAAACTATATACAACTCCCTTTCTTTTAAGTTCAATGAAATTTCAAACATTCAACCAAACTAATCTGAAAATGTTTTGTTCTTGTAGATAATGAAGATGCTTCAGAGAAGGCTTTTTTCTTTTAGCACATGTTCCTTATTACAGCTTAACTCTTATGTAATCACAGAATGTTTTTATTATAAAATTGAAAAATATTATACAATTCTATTTCGTAACTAAAATGTATTGCCACTTACAAAATGCTGTAAATATTAATATATTCTCTTGAAATTCTTGCTACACATTAGCGAACATTATTAGACAATACATATTAAATTATAAATCACAATTTCATTTCTTATTCATAAATCTTTCACATTAATTCTTCATCATATACTAAGTGAAGATTTCATAATTTTTAAAAATCTAACACATTACTATACAAATTCGCAATCTCCCTTTACCTGATTTGTATATTTAATTCACCAGTAGTTAAATGGCACTCAAAGATTACCTGAAAAAGCTTAAAGTCCTAATATATAGTGACTACTAGAAAACTGCACTGCATCATCCCAGAAATATAAAATTTTGATTAAAATGAATAGTAAAACATTCAGATGTTTTAGTTGCAGCTTTCGCCCTTTTGTAAGGGTGAAAGGAAAGTTATTTCAGAGGTAAAAATATTCCTCTGTAATTCTATCCCAATATTTCCTTCATGTTACACACTTACCATTACCTTAAAATTATTCATTATTTGGATCATTACTTCTATCAGACATTTTCCCTTTTAATTATTATTATCCTTAAGAGATGGTAAAAATATTTGTAATTTTACAACTCATTATAATTAGTACGTTACAAATTCATTATAACAATATCCAAAATTATTCTCATTTTCTGTGCAATAAACATTCATGTTTCTCAAATTTACTTCCAAAAGATTAACATAAAAATTTTCATGCTTCAAATCTATTGTAATTGTCATAATAAGTTTAATTACTTTCTTTAACTACAATGTTTAAAACTACCATAGTTACTTAATTTATGCAATATGCAAACACAATAAATTTCCTGTAGCATCAAATTTTAGCTTGATACCCATTTTATTACAGCACAATCCTATACCAGATTGCATCACATATTTCGAATTAAATATAACTATTGATTTTCTCTTTAAGGATCACACTGATTATTCAAAGTTTAATTGCAATAATTACTGAATTTCTTCCTCTGACCTTCTGCAAAAATTAAGTATGTGCTAATTAACAAGAAATAAGAATAGACAAAAATATGCTTAAATGCACTCACAAATTTTAAATTACAAATTTTTAATTTTTTAAACATTTTATTTCTGCTCAAATTATAACTTATTGAAATTATAATTTCAAATGTATACAAATTTTATAGCCAAATCTAATGTAAGTTTTAAATTAAAAGACAAGAACTGAAATTTCAAATTACCTAGTACTTTTTACAAGGTTTCAGTAGACCTAAAAAAAATCTGAATAAATTTTCATTCATAATCTATTAACTGATAATGAACTAAAAGCCATACCCCATAACGTGGATCACAATTTAGACACGCGTATTCAATTTCAAAATTTACACCAATAACAAATATATATATATATATTCATATTCATTTAACATTTATTTCGCTGCAAAACAGATTTAATTTGGAGGTTTCTCTTTTATGATGAAAACACAAAAGTCTATAAAAAATAAAGTACATCAAGAGAAAGTAGATCATTTTCATAAAACTTATTCTAAAGGGTTGAAGCTCTTATTAGCAGCTAATATTTTGTGAAATGTGAATGTAGGAGCACATTAGAACTTCTGTCAATAAGTAACTACCACTCAGTTGATGAATGACTTTCGTGTATATAATTTTTAGAGCAAAAGAATATTGAAAAGAAGACTCTTTGCCCATTTAACACATAACATGCACCACAAAAGATGACGAAGAGTTTTACCCAAAACAATTCTTCTAATTAAATTAAGACAGATGGCCAGACAATACCAAGCAGTTTTCAAAATCTAACAAGGAACATAGCCTTCTCTATCAGTAAACTGAAATGCAATGATGCAGTAGCAAGACGTGGGAAGCACCAAATGCCCACCTTAAAATTTTGAAGCCTAAAAAGCTATATATATCTAAAGCAAAATGCAGAAAAAAGGAAAGTATAATATTACTTGGATTTATTTAAAATAGCAAATTTATTTCTCAACAGAGAGATACAGCATCATTTTATTATTACCGGCTATTAAAGTTTTGGCATAAATACCACTGGATAAATGACTTCACTTTTCCCTTTAGTTCTTCACTTTTCCTTTCTCCTACTGTTATTTATTACATAAAAACATATGATACCTATCAATTCCTGAATGAAGAACTTCAGAAAGATTGAAAATAAGTATGTTACTATTTTTAAAACAAAAGGAAAAATAACCAAATTACAAAACTATAGTATGTGCAATTATATAGTTAAAGGACTAGATAATTGATATTAATTATAGGCTATCAGAAATTAAAATTAAGAATTCTTCATATATACATATATACAGGTATATATACAAGTCGGTTGCAGCTGGTTTCCTTAGCCCTTTGTTAGGAATATGGAAACTTTAATAGATGGCTGCTGTCCTTTGCAGTTCTAATGGGCATATAACTATGAAACTTGGTATGTATGCTACTAAGACCACGAAGAACAAAAATATGAAGAAATAAAAATAATTCAACTTTTTGCTACAAGGAAGTACTTTTTAATAAAGGTGTTTAGAATTTTTCAAAAATGCTTTTTCCATGCAATTAAAAAAAGTTCTTCTCCCCCCCACAAGGAGCAAACCATTGGTAATAGAAAACAGTTCTGTTTGACCAACATGCCTGCAGAAGAAACGGAATGTATTCTGGTAAAGTTACTTTATGAGAATTGGTTGCAGTCATTTAAAAGGACTTTGTATATGACCCTGAACCAGAACTAGATTAAAAGAAAGATGACAAAAACTGGAAATTTCAGCATGGCTTCAACAAGGAGACGGTGTAGCATTCTGCAAGATAATAGTGAAGAAGTGGCCATTCCTGCAGCTGACAGAGCTTCCTGTTCTCAAAATTCAGTTACAAGTGCCCAAGAGAGGCATGGGACATACGGATTCACTGTTCTATGGTGCCAAGCACATCATGGTTCATTTTGTAATACAGACACCTCTGTAAGATCTTGCTTACTGATGTCTTGCACGAATGTTTCTTGATAAAATGTAGCGCTAAAACATTTTATGGATATATGATGCCTATTTTACAATAAATACAGCAGTATACACCCAGAACTGGTAAACATGGGACGTTTAATGTCCCAATGTAACATGTGAAAAATCACTGCATTTTGATTCATAACAGTCCAGTGCAGATTTACCACTAATTTTATTGTAGGCCCCCATTTCTTTAACGAGCAACAGCTAAAGTCCTAAAAAATGGTCCATTACAAATCAGCTCATACTGTCAGTCGCTTTCATAGCATAATTCATGCCTTGCTGGGGCAATGACGTTCAAGCAAAATGGAGCTTCAACTCTCATGGATAGACAAATACAGAAATTGTTTTGGACAAATTTTAGCGATACTCCTGTCTTTTTTAGTTTCCCGTACTTCCTATTTCTAGTATTACTAACAATCAAGACAAATTCATGTTACATCTGGTTGAAGGTATGACAACAAAATCATGTTAATAAAGGAAACATCAAAACTAGATGTCCAGCACGTCCAGATGTTGCACCTGTGGAATATGATATGATGCTGATAACGACTGGCCCCTTTGCATACCGTGAAAGGATCAGACGCATTTCTAATACCAGGAATTGTGTGCACTGGGCAGAGACGAATACTCACGCTGTGGTACCAGTACTATTATTTGACGCAAAGTGACTGTGTGGTACGGCATTACAGCCACACTTGTTCTCGACCCGTTCTTCTTTGAGGAAGCAACACCGATGGGCCGTGTAAAATGCTCTGTAACAGGCTCTCAGTATATAGCCTTGCTGCAAAATTATGTACTACCGGAATTGCATAGGCAGAATGCACTCAATGACATCGTTTGGATGCAAGATGGTGCACCTCCACATATAGCAAGGTCTGTTGAAAGGGTCCTGGAACAACATTTTGGCGATCGCATCATCTTACTGACCTCCGCAATTCCCCAAATCTGATGCCTATGGATTTCTGGTTTTGTGGATACCTCAAATCCAGAGTTTATCTGTGCAATCTGCAAACTTCGTTGGATTTAAAGGATTCTATATGGTGTGAGATCGCAAACTTCCCTAATGCCATGCAAGTTAGCGCTGCCATCTGACATTTTCGAGTTTCTGTAACTATAACAGTAACCGTGAGCGCCCCTGTGCTGCCTTTCACAGAATCTCGAGAGCATATCTCTGAATAACTATATTTGCATTCTTATCTTGATTGGTTAAACGGAACGGATGTTACAACTGCAGATGTTGGCAAAGTTTCCTTATGACCACCATGTACATCAAACATACAGAAAAAATAGACATGTTATAAGAAATCACCTCCCACATTTTGGACGCATGAAGAGGAATGCTCTATGAAGAATCATTCAGTTACAGCTGCTCAGATTTCTTTGCCTCACTAGAATCTGTAACCTCTAAAAAATGTTTTATACATTTGAAAACAAAACTCACATGACAAAATGACAGAATATTGAGGCTATATAGTGAAAGCTTTAGAGCTTGTCATGAGACGCAACTCTGGATTTCTTTCCTGCAACCTATTATAACTAGCCTGTCATGCAGTGGCACAACATAAAACCACCCACCACTAACACCTCAGATGCATTCTTGATATGGCAGTGGCAGTAATTTCAGGTTACTGCAATAGCTAATAGTGCTAACACTAGCAGCCTATGACGGCCACTCATTTAGTAATGCACCTTTATGGCAGAGAAAGTCAACATGACCTTGCGACACTAGTAACAGAGCATGTTTTCTCTGTAGACAGCAACACCGAATGTTTTCACTGCACTCATGCATCTTTCAGAAGCTTGAAATAGTGGCCTGTTTTTTGCAAGAACTTTTTTAAACAAAAACTACACTCTAGAATTGTGATACCTTACAGTGTGTTTTGATGCTATGCCCAAATGATGCTGCTCCCTGTCAATATGAAATGTTTTGGAATCTCCGAGCACATACCAAACAGTTCAGATGTAATGAGAGAGCTGATTTTGGTATAATTTGCACTTATGCTGAATACCAGCTTATACCAGAAAAATTACACATCAGAAGAAGCTTGATCACATATATGAAAAAGGCTGCTAAACTTGCCAAATGTGGGATAATGGCCTGTCACTTGCAATACATATCAACGTTGAAAATAAACGGTTGAACAATAGCATTAGTAGAAAATTCTGCTAGGGGAAAAATGTGCAGTATGAAGGAGAAATTCTGGATTCATAATAGAAATCAGGATAACAAGACACAGCAGAGAAAAAAAAATCTGTGAGAAAGCCACTGTTAATCAGTCTACACAAGAAGTGAAACATGCAGCAAATGAAGCCACCAGACATAGAATGCTTAATTCTAAAAAAAAAAAAGGAAAAACTCTTAAAATTCTTATATACAGATAACAGATACATGTTATATCCCTCTTGCACAGAATTTCTCACATTTTTTAAATGATTCATGCAATTATAAAATTATGATAAATATTGCATTTTAAAATTTAAAAATTTAAAAGTACTCAATGATAAAAGTAAGACATAATGCAATGTTTCTTATTACAGACCAGAATGAAAAGAAGAGTGACAAAAGCTTAGAACTAAGTTATAACAAACAAAGTGAAAAAATTTATATTATTAAAACAAGCCATATATCAACAAAGCACTTACTATAAGCTAATAAAATCTGAAAACAGACATTGGTTGGTTGTTTGAACACAACAAAGCGGATGAGGGCTATCAAATAGACAATGATAATAACAGTAACTAATCTATTAGCAAGTGAGGGTAAAATACTGCAATGTATGAAAAAATTTTTTGGTTGGTTCTTAATTAAAAATTTCAATTGAATGCAATTAAGAAATGCAAAATTTTGAATGTTCTTCAGTGCTGTTTCTCATTTTCTAAAATAATAACTTCTTTCTTCATGTGGATAAAGTTGTTCATATGGTTGAGAAGTTTTCGTAATAACGTATCATACCTCAAATAGTTTTACAGTGATATCATAAAAAATATCAAGAAAACTTACATTTCAAATATGATGAAACAGCTTCAAAAGTGTCTTTTAATCCAAATAAAATCCCACACCAGAACAATTAATAAACGTATAAAAGACAAACCGAAAAAATAACTGCATTCAATCATTAGAAATTAATTTGGAAAAATAAAGTGTAGCTATGTACTAATATTAGCATTTTTAAGTACTCCAAAAATTCACTTTATGTTATGAAATGCACAGCAGCATACAAAAATTTATCATGAAAAGTGCTGAATGTAAAGAGTAAAAGAATCTTTTTTTTTAACAAAATTTCCACACAGCTGTAAAGCTGATGTTGATTTTTAAGTGAATGAAATAGATAGTGGGAAAGATGAAAAAAAGGCTTACTCTAATCGTAACGTAAGGATGTCATCAAGTGAGAGCAAATCACCAACTCTAAGTGGCTGCTCACTTCTGCGCAGCGAGCCATGAAGAGGAATTGTGAACAAACTCATTTGCAAGTCAGATGTTAGAGTATCTGGATCATACACAGAAAGTTCATTTGTTGATAGTAATGTAGATGACCCTTCCTCAACAAGTAATTCACCAGTATGAAGCTGAGGAATCTATGAAAGAATAAAATGACATTTTTAAAAGCACTTGATGCTTTCATCTATCAGCTACAAAACATAATTACCATTTATGAAAACTGTGCTTAAAATTAAAAAAAAAATTAATAAAGAATGCTTTTTACATGCTGATTACTATTTTTGGGTACCTACTTAGTGTTAAAACAATAATTTTATGAGTACATAAGGAAAAAAGTCATAAGCCAAAGCATTTGTAAAAGAATGTATAAAAAAACACTTTTCTTCAATCCTTCATCCTAGAAGTAAGTCAGATTTCCAGAAGAGTAAGAACTTTGGGGATTCTAGATTTCAGGATTTTCTGAATTTCAGTTCATTAGTTTAAATCTAACAAGATGAGAAGCACAAATAATAATAATAATAAATATGAAATGGTTGTTTGTGAAATAATAAAGAATTTATGACTTTAATAGAACTGAAATTTATAAAACAAATTCAATAATAACGTTTATTTTCTTTCATTAAGTAGTTTTTTCAACATATATTGTTTAAGAAATTCTGTTTTTTGTGTTAATTCTTTCTATTTAATTTTATTGCGATACTCGATTTCTTTTGAAGTTTCAATGTTTGAAGCTCCAATGTTCAGTTCCTGTATGCTGTTTCAAGAATTCTGACGAAACAGTCAAATGAAATCTTTTAATTCTCAATAACCTTTTTATCATTTTATTAACTGTCAGTGATAATATATTCAAGATTTAAAACTATGTTACAGACTTCATCATCCATTAATTGACTGGTGATTTGAGTATTGCCATTGTAATAAAAATTTCTGTACATCATCTACATTTAACATCACTTTAAATACTCCATTAATCAAAAAATCTTGCAGTTTCCATCAGTTAAGACATACCACTTGCCCCCCCCCCCTTTATTTTATTTTATTTATTTATTTATTTATTTTCATGTTATTTCCTTGGCACCAGATGTCTCCAGTTTGTTTTGGTTATTTTCCAGATGCAGTTACATTTCTCTTTTATCTGCATTTTTTGAACTGAAAAGGACATTTCACAATGTGGGATTTGCCAAGAGATGATGAACAAGCACAATCCTATTTCAAAATTCTTTCTGCACTAATGTACTAACGTGTAACTTTCAAGAAAGTTTATAAAACATGCTAAACAATTTTCATTTGTGTGTGGGGGGGCATAAGAAAGAAGGGGCAGAGGAGGAAAAAAAGAGGAGGAAAATAGCATAAACAAAATAACTTAATATATATTTTTATTCTGCTAAATACAAAAATTTCACAAATATGTAACTATTTCTGAGAAGAATACTTGTTTATATCTTGAATGAATGTAATCAGGTCCAAAACACAAGAAAGAAAGACAAAATTCTCGGCATAA
Source organism: Stegodyphus mimosarum (assembly GCA_000611955.2). Lineage (NCBI taxonomy): Eukaryota > Metazoa > Arthropoda > Arachnida > Araneae > Eresidae > Stegodyphus > Stegodyphus mimosarum. The sequence goes on along the minus strand of KK122043.1, from coordinate 717,039 downwards.
ATAGTAACTGGTGAAACTAGGAATTACATCAATGATTAAAAAAATTCAATTCAGAATTTAGACTAATACTTTGCAAAGGTGTAAAGGATTTGTACCAAAAATGAAGCAATAACACAAGAATAATAAAAAATTTATAGTACACTGAGAGAAAAAAAAAAGAGGGGTGACAGTTCTATATCTCCCTTTCTACTGGGCTGTGACAAACTGTAACAGCAAATGAATCATTAGGAAAATAACCAGCTGGATATTATTAGAGACTTCCTGTTTCGGACTAACTTAAAGAAACTCATTTTTAGAGCCAGGGTGTAAGCGATTCGGCCAGGAAGAATGTCCTGAAGGCTAATGGGTCTTTATCCCCTAATGCTTTTATGATGCCGACTTGTTCACGGCTGTTCGCTGCTCTTTTGTGAGAAGAGACGAAGCAGTGGAGTTGGATAGACATGTAGTCAGAGAACTCTGTGGGAAACTCGCTTTTTCCCTTCTGTAAGATATAGCAATGTAACAATTTACGCTATTCATCCATTATTTAATCACGAATGAATTTGTTGTTGAGTTTTAAATAAATTTAAAAAGACAATCCTGTCTTGCTATTTTTCCATAAAAGCTCGGAAACGTTACAGCTATAATAATTTGGTGGCAGCAGGTATGATGAAAATCCACGAAGCAGTTTTAGTTTGGTCATCGAACGAGAACTCTTGTGCTTGACAAAGAAAAATACGGACGTCAGTCGGGGTAAAAAAAAGGACCGTCAGGCTCCGAAATTCAACTCCGCGCTTTTCTAAAGAAGATTCCAGACGTCAGTCCGGGAGAAAGAGAGGACCGTCAGGCTCCGAACTTCAGCTCTGTGTTTTTAAGTTCCAGACGTCAGTCCGGGAGAAAGAAAGGACCGTCAGGCTCCGAAAATCAACTCTGTGATTTATAAAGAAGATTCCAGACGTCAGTCCGGGAGAAAGAGAGGACCGTCAGGCTCCGAACTTCAGCTCTGTGTTTTTAAGTTCCAGACATCAGTCCGGGAGAACGAAAGGACCGTCAGGCTCCGAAAATCAACTTTGTGATTTATAAAGAAGATTCCAGACGCCAGTCCGGAAGAAAGAAAGGACCGTCAGGCTCCGAAATTCAGCTTTGTGTTTTTCTAAAGAAGATTCCAGACGTCAGTCCGGCTGAAAGAGAGGACCACCAGGATCCGAAATTCAATTCGCTTGAAGTTTAGTGGGACAGCCATTGTCCGAAGATTTTCAGCATCTTTAAGTTGTAGTGTCCGGAAAGTGTAGTGTGGTGATATACGTTTGTGTGGTAATTTAGTGCATGTGCCTTCAGCGTCCAATAAAAGAATTAAGTGTGAGATTCAACACTTTCATGTTCCAGGCTTCAATCAGAATTTCAACTCTACAGTCCAGGCGGGTAAGTACCTTGGATTTTTTATATTGAGGCAGTGAGGTTTATTAAATATAGTATTTCTATTGTGTCATTTATGTCACTTCAGGTAAATGTTTTCTAACAAATATTGGTTTCGTTGAAGCTTGCAAATGCGTTGATTGATATTTATGTTTCAGATAAGAAAATATATTTAAGAATTTAGGAATAAATTTAGAATTTTGAATTCAGAAATTATAATTAAATAATATCTTAAGAATTTGAAGTTGTATTAATAGAGTGAATTGTTGTGAGTTTTGCTACTATTATGCTTCTATAATTGAAGAGTAAAATTGTAATATTTCTAAAGATTCTATCTTTTAAAGGGTATTCTGAATTATCAATTGTAAGTCGTCTTGAACGTTATAATTATTAGAAGTAAATGTAAACTGTTATGGTATGTAAGAATTATAATTCCAAAAATTTTCAGTTCATTGTGTTAAAAATGAAGATAAGTAAATCTTGGTAGCTTAAAATTAAACTGTTGTTTATTTGATTTTCAGTACAGAATATGAATTATCATTTTGTGTAAGAATTATGAGAAGTGAAAATTTTCAGTTGAAAGTGTTAACAGAAAGTTTAGAAATCACTAATATCTTATGTTCAAACTGTGGTTGTATTGATATTTATGAGTATTTATGCGTTTACTTTAATTTACTTTTGAATGCATACCTTAATATACTATGAAAGTTTTGATGATCTGAATGTGAATATTGTATTATCTAAAGCATATTGTCTTATCTTAAATTCTCAATTTAACTAATTGCAACTGAGTGCATCCTGTTCACAGTATAGTGTAAATTGTCTTGAATACCAGAAATTGTTCTGAAAAAAATTAAGAGTTAAATTTTGAGTCTCAGAATTGTAAATTTTAGTTGTATATCAAATTTAGATATATATATATATAGAGAGAGATTCATTAGATTTAGAGTATAAGTTGAGGGTATATCATGGCATTCTTAGCAAAAGCTAGAAAAGAGGACCTTAAATCCTTGGCTGAAGAGTTAGGGGAAAGGGTTGGACCCCAGCTTAGGATATTAGATTTAAGACAGCTGATTATGGGAAATGAAGCCTACGAGGAGGAACTAGTTAAAAGTCTGTTGGAAAATATCACGTCAGTGAGACTCGAGAAAGAAGACGAAGAGAGGCAAGAAAGAATTAGGAAAGAAGACGAAGAGAGGCAAGAGAGAATTAGGAGAGAAGAAAGAGAATTCGAGATAACCAAAATGAAATTGGAGGCCGCTAAAGTTAAGGATCTAATTGATGGGAAGGAAGAAAGTATGCCTAGAAGAAACCATTTTGAACTTCAAAAAATGATCCAAAAATTTGATCCCGAAGAGAATGATGTTAGTTTGTACCTAGTCATGTTTGAGCGCCAAGCAAAGAGGGCGAATCTAAACCAATCAGAATGGGTTTCTGTTTTATTAACACTTTTGCCAACAGAGATAGTTCAGCTGATTATGCGAGAGCCAGAAGAACAGGCTTATGACTATGCTTACATAAAAGGGATACTTCTTAAAAGGTTTAAACTGAGCCCAGAAAAATTTAGAATCAAATTCTCGCAAACCCAAAAAAACGCTCAAACCACTTGGAGGGATTTCGCATTTGAATTAAGAAATTATTTTGAAGAATGGATCTCGGGCTTGGAAATTAATGATTTTGAACTTTTAAAAGACCTGATGATAACGGATCAAATGAAGCGTCGCGTAAATTTCGAAGTGCGCCAGCATTTTATTGATGAATGGTCCAAGATAACGTCCCCAAATAAATTAGCCGAGTTGTTAGAAGATTATGAAAACGTACGTGAATACCGGAAAAAGGTCTCTCCAGTTCATGGTTCGGAGTCGCAAAAGAGAAATAAAAATCAGCCTAATTTCAGAGATTCGCCAAGGTATAAACAGGCTGGGGAAAAAGTTTCGAAAAAAACAGAAACTTTTCGAAATCAAGATGAGCGTCATTTTGAAGTACGTAAACCTCTTAAGTGCTATACTTGTGGCTCAATCGATCACTTGAGGCCGCAGTGTCCGAAAGCTCAGAAAGACTTTAAATCTACGGCTGTTGTTAACAGGGTACAAGAGAATGAAGAAGATTATTTAGCGCCATACACTACAATGGCTAAGGTTAACGGGTTCGATCTTCCTGTATTACGGGATTCTGGAGCATCCATTGATGTGATCTGTAAAAAATACATTACCCCTTCAATGTTAACAGGAGAAACTGTTTGGGTAAAACAACCGTTCGATGAATCACCTATATGTCTTCCCCTAGCACATGTTGAAATAGAAGCAGAATTTGGACGAATATTAACAAAGGCCGCAGTCATACGAAATGAGCTTGATCAAGGACGTTATATATTAGGGAATCGGACGGCTGCAAAATTAGGAAAAAATCAAAATAAGGAATACTTTTTCCAAGTTAACGCAGTGGAGACGCGGGCTCAGAAACGTCGACAAATGATCAATAGCGAAGAGAAAGGCCTTCAAGCAGCAAAAGAAAGGGGTGAGCATACGAATATTGTACCCCTACCGAGTTTTCCCTCCCTCGCGAACGATTATACTTCCCAGGGGACGGAACAAGAAGAACAGGAAGACAGAAAGTCGCTCCTGCCCGTTTCGGAGTTCAATGACCTACCTCCTCTACTTTCAATAAGCAAGACTAAATTCCTTCAATTACAGCAACAGAGTGAAGATTTAAAGCCGCTTTTTGACATAGCGACAAGAGACTCTCAAAATAACTCTTCGACAAATATTTACAAGATAGAAAAGGGGCTGCTGTATAAGTGTCAAGAAGATCGTTTAGGAAATGTACGGAAATTATTGGTCATTCCTGAAACTTGTCGGGAGAAGATATTGAGTTTATGTCATGAACAAGTGTCCGGACATTTGGGCGTTGGCAACTTACATTTTGTAGTTTTTTAAGTGATTTTAATGCAGTATTTAAAACCATAAATGTGAACACTTCAGAAATCTTAATGGTCTTTAGAAACATAACAGGAGTTAAACAAATTTAGTGCACAGCTACACTAAACAAACAAAACAACAACAACAATAAAAAAAAACTTGCTGTTAACTTTCTTTTTCATTTCAAGCACCATAAAGCAAACATTGCAAGTACTTTATGCAAATAATTAAACATTAGAGCCAGAACTTTAAAAAATTAGATTTATTTTACAACTTTTTGTTTAACAACTATTTTAACCAAAAATTTTATGTAAATAAGTAAAGCATAGTAAAAAATGCATACTAAAATCATTTAACTTATTTTCACTTTTGAATGAACAACACATTTTTTGCTTCCGTACCCTCCCTAATTTAAACACAGGTCAATAATATTAGCATTTCATTGACATTTTCCTTTCCATTAATATTTACACTGTATTCTTATCACAAATTATTATTGGTTCGACATCCCGAAAATAAAATTCAGTCTGATTCTGTACTCTACTTATACTCCTTAATCTTTAAAAGAAGCAGTTGCCAATTACCTCACTTTACAATTGTAGAAATGACACAATAAACATATATTTAGCAAACTTCTAATGCAAAATAGATACAAAATGCATATACCTGATTGTTTACTGGAAATATTGTTATATTGAATATCTGTCCAGAGACTATATTATTATCTTTGTCCGTAACAGAAAAAATAAACTGAAGATATAAGGGATTTGGACCTATTTCACCTGAGGGAGGAACATATGCTATTTTATGATGATTTATTTGTTCTTGGGTAAAGTTCTTAACTGCAGTCAAATTAGAATCTTGAAACACCATTGTTTCATTGGTGAAATCAACAATTTTCCCAGGATCTACAAATAGATACATATAGAAATAAATAAACCTACCAACAAAGTACATATGAATATACAATGAAATACACTCTATTATTTATGAAAACAACCACAACAAATGAAAAATAAAAGATGCTGAATGCAGAATATTTATATTTTACTCAATTTTAAATATTATAAGCAAATACTTGGAGAAATTGAAAACTATCAAAGATACCTTGCTAAATACCCATGACAATTATCTTTTATTTACACATCAAAAGGTAATTTATCTGTATACTGCAGTTCGACACATAAAACCAAAAAATATTACTTTAATCACACTGTGGTGACAGAATGAAAATATATGAAAATATATAAATATACTCACTCCCAAAGAACAAAAAAATCCCTTAAAATTGATGATATTTCATTCACTTGAACTTTGTTATTAGAACTTAAAAGCAAACAATTTGGACACATCCACAGAAATATATATATATATATATTTCTGTGGATGTGGACATTGTTAATGCAATATATATATATAACGATGATCAGAACTAATGCACAAAAGATATAAAAATTGTTGATTTCCTTCTTTCTATATAAGCCTCTTTCTCTTGGGAAGTCCTACACAATTGCATTCTCACATATTTTATTATAATCAATAAATGAACAAAGCTCTGCCAAAAGTAATTAACCAAACACAATCAACTTTCTTAATATGAAAAAGACAGAGACTTTCTTTAATAATATTACCTTACCTTACACTCATCCAAACTTACCTACATTGTTAATGGATTACCATTACTAAAACATAATAAAATCTTACAAACTGTTTTAGATGATGTTTTCATGCAGGAATTTAACTCAATCAAAATACAGCTGGAGAACAATTGAAAGTCAAAATAGGATACTTTACATACATCGCAAATAATATAAAAATTCTAACATTCAGAATAATTCCTAAATCCCAGCAAAATAAAGGTATATCTGAGTTCCTTACCTCATTAAAAAATTAAAAAGAAAACCAAGTTTGCAAAAAAAAATTTCACATAGCGATTATCATAAACAGTGATTCAAAGACTGATGATCTTTGTTATTAATCTACTTCAATACAGACACCACCAGTTATAGGAAGAATATCCATTTAATCTTTTTTGAGCGCTAAAAAACCAGTAGCACCAATTGTTTCAAAGGTAAAAAAATGACCAAAAAATTTGTGAATATGACCCATAGAATATAATAAAATGTAGACAGTTTTCTAGCCAGCTCGGTTTACTCTACAGAAATTTTCTTAATCCGGAAATGACTTTAGATCATAAGTTTTCTACCGAAGAGGAGAACAGGAGTTTCACAGTTTCAAGGGATGGAAATATGCAGTTTCAGATTAGACTAACATGGGATTTACTGAAATAACAAAATTTAAAACAAAATCCGAGATCCGGGCTTGTCGGGTCTTTGGCGATTCGGGATTTCGGTAATTTGCGGATTTTAGATAACTTTAAATCTAGTACGAAGATATGTAGTGGTTGTAAAATTAAAAATATTATAAAGTATTTCTCCCATCTTCTTCGCATGCCTTTGTGGTGCAGTGGCAGGGCTAAAGGGCTGGTTCTTCGGCTTCCCGCAGCTGAAACCGGAAGAAGAGACTGATGACGTAATTGGGTTCGCTTGCTGCTTTGAGTGTGTTATTCCGCCTTCGGTTTCATGAGTATTTGCTTGAAAATCAAAAGGTTTTAAAGAATTGTTTGGTAAATAATATCATTAAGAGATTTTGTCTCATGAAATTACAATATATATGCATTTATATCTGACCTAGTAATGTAGCTATGGCATATTTAATTAAACTATAGTACGCGTGAAACATAAGCTTAAACTACTATTTAAAGACGAATATGCATTAAATGTGGTTCATTTTCCCACAATGTTTTTTAAACGCATGTAAAAACATTGATAAATTTCCAGATTTCCAAAGAATTCTTCTAGACTTAAAATATCGCAAATAATGTCGCACGCTGCGTTACAGAAATATTAAATAAAATTATGCAAACGTGCTTTCAGAGTATGTGCTTGGACCTTAGAAACCCATCTGATTAAAATTTAATTAATGCCCACAATAAATTTTATAATACATTAAATACAAACAAATTTCGCTTCATTTAATTATGTGTTTCAATTAGCACCGGAAATGAGTTAATGATTTTTGTAAGCCTTGGCAGTGACTATTAGGAAAGCATTATTACGAATCATCAGGATTTACATGCAGCGTCCTTAGTCACAAAATAATAAAAATATTTTTAATTGATATTTATATACTTTCTTATGTATACTCGTGCATTCTTATATTTTAAAAGTATGTATTCTAATGCTAAATTTATCTCCATGCAGAATTTCATGATTTATTTTACATATGAGTTATTAGTCATATATGTTTAGTAACTTATTAGTTATATGACTTAATTTATTCACTTTGTAGCTCTTTATAAAAAGCTACACAGTGCATAAAATAAGTCATATAACAAATTACGTGAATAAAAAACAAAATAATGATTTTAAATATTATTTATGGTACAATAAAAGGAATTAATTTACGTGATTTATTTCCATTTAACTATTTTCTGATTAGCTTTTCTTGCCGACACAAGGCATGCATTCCAGTTCAAGTGCCAAACTCTTATGAATGCTCGTCGTAAACAGCAAATAAACGAATCGTGTGTTTATTGACGGAGGGAAAACGTTTCTCAAGTTTAGAAATATGATTTTTCATTTCTCCCATACATTTTCAAAAATTTTCTTCGAACTTCGTGGAGGCTTTTAAACAAAAATGGCTCTTATCTGCCTATGATTTTGGTATATATACTTTAAACGTACATTTTAATTATTTGTAATTTTCCATTTTCTTGATTAACTTTTAGCCCAAAAAGGATGTTAGTCACGAGTGGGATCACGAGTCTCGAAACGACATTTTGCGTTGAATCACTGTAAATGGCGCATACTTTTCATGTTTTAGCCACCAAATATTATCACCCTGTATTATATTTAAAGAAATTAAATAATGAAGAATCTGCATGAATGTATGCATGTTTCTCGAACTGTGAAAAAGCAACAGTACCTTAGAGCATTCAAATTTTTAATAACATAATCCTATTCTATTACCAATTTTATATTTTGTAAAACTTTGAAAAATTTTTAATTAACAAACTCGACGATTACAATACAAGCACTGACAACACTGTACGGAAAAAAGCATTTTTATCTCCAGCACGCGAGACTGTCTATCGGAAATTCTAAAGGTATGATGATTTATAATTATTTTGCGATTTTGCTTTTGAATCGAATTGTATGTGTTATAAGCGCCAAGAATGGGATATTTAATAAATGAAGTAAACACTATAATAATAATAAAAAGTTTCATAAAGCCATCTCAATAATTTTCTTATTGATATGATGAACAACTGACAAAAGACTAAACCAAAAAAAAATGTATGCTTGCTTTGCAACACTTACGCAGTCTTTCTTTCGTCTGCTGAACGTTTCTATACGGAAGCCGATGAAAATATCACGTTTATTTCTTTCGTATTATGAAACTTATTACCGCAGGTAGCAATGGCACAAGGCCGCATTTTTTTCAATATTTTCCCGTTACAAACTCTTTCTAAATACTAATTCATTTTAAAAGTATCCTGAGCTACAATTTTCAAGTAAAAGAAACCTCTTTCAAAGAATCTAAGAAGTAAAGATTTAAGCTTTCACTCTGGGAAACTGGTCAGTAGACGAGGTGAGGAACCATGGACCTTCTTATAAGGTCCATGTAAGGAACCCAGTGACGTCACATTGCTCCCCAACAGGGTTCGTGTTGGCATCGTTCCCCTCAAAGGGATGAACCAGCCCTTCTTTTTCTTTAGCCCTGGTGCAGTAGTCAGCACGCTGGGGGCGTATTTAAGAGGTCGGTGTTTCGAGTCCCGCCGAAGGCGTTGTTCCTTTTCCATGTCTCCTGCTTCGAAATAACCTAATGTCTCTACACTGGCGCCTGAACTAAAAAGGAGGTGGGGAATGATTCTCCACCAGCGGGATTTGGCGATTGGGTCCCCTGAACCCCAGTTGCCCTTTAAAAGGGGAGTATATAAAGTATTTCTCCCACTTTCTTGGCATGCCTTCCTGGTGCAGTGGCCAGCACACTGGGCACGTATATTACAGAGGTCCGTGGTTCGAGTCCCACCGAAGGAGTTGCTCATTTTTCATCTCACCTGCTTCCAAATAAATGCCTAATGTCTCTACAATATGAAAGAGTTTTTGCGAAATAATGAATATTTTACGATTTTATAGGAGTCAAAATTTGCAAAAAAATGTTCAATATTTGTTTTCTTAAACATTGCTTTGAGTGATTTATTTTCAACTCAAATCTATAAAACATTTCTTTCATTTAAATTCATACAAAATAAAGTATTACGGGATTCACTGAGGCTTTCTAGATAAGCAGGATACATATGCTGAAAGTGAAGCAACAATGTAATCAAATGGCAACAAAAACTGATACTATCATAATTGGAAACAAAAAAAGTCATTGATTGCACATTTTCACCCAATCAGCCATTTGCATGGAACTAAAGAACTTGAACAGGAGTGCTTTGCTAATATCCCTGTGTTTGTAATGGAGAACAAATTTCTTCTTTATATGCTAACCCAAAAGAATTCACAGTGACTGCTACTTTACATCATGTGTTAGGTTAGTTTAATTGAATACGGCAGAGCATGCAAGGCTATCGCCCTAAGGGAAGCGATGTCTTTGTGAAGGACATTCTTAGAGAAACTCATATTCATGAAACTCATGGGGTAACAGCCAACCATGCAGCCAGCTCATGTGCCAGAGATTGAACCTGGGTCAAACACCCAATATTCTACGGTCAGCCTTTCATAATGTGGCAAAGCAAAAAAAAAAAAAGAAAAGAAAAGAAAAGAAAAAAAATTGCACTAAAAGTTGTTTTTTCTAAATGTTTTTAACGTGCGACACGGCTCACTTAAAGAACACCTAAAATCATTGCTCCTGATACACAACATGCTTGACTACTTTTTTTTTTTCCATATAGAAAATACTCAAAGACTATTTATCTAAAAGAGGAATACATCATAGAAGTCTCTTTAAAGACAACAAGCTCACATTATAGGTGGTGTAAAACTCCATTAATACCAAGAATGAGCCAAACTATACTTTACAGACTGAGCCAAACCAAACTTTACAGATGAACGAACTCACACCAGCTTTTCTGAAGAATGCTATGTCAATTACTGATGTGAAGACTCACTTTTTCATAAACTTCAAACAATTCACTTTTTAGATTTATAAAAGGAGGATTGAAAACACAGAACTCTTTCAGAAGGTGATCCAGTGAGTGGTAAACTGCTGATTGAAAGAAGGTAAGTAATTCATAGCTAAGACTGATTTGGGATTTCCAGACAACTTTGTGTTCCTTAAAATAAAACTTCACTTTAAATGGCTCCATTCTGAGAACACTTCAGCAACTTTCTATTCTGCCACTAATATAGTTCATTGTAAAGACTGGCAAAACATTTTTCCCAAGAACTTCCATAAAACAATCTAAAAACTCTTAAAACATGCCAAGAGATGTATAACAGAAAAAATATTTACAGAAGGCTAAGCAGCAATATAATGTCTTCAGATTTTGACATCTCAAGAATTCACTACTAAAATATCACAGAGAGAGTGTGTACACAGATTTGCTATGTAAGATCCCTTCTTTCAAAATGTTTTGAAAGAAGTGAGAGATACTCATATTATGTTTATAAGTATCAAACATCTTAACAATAACCAGCTAATATTTACTTCTTCCTATCAGACTTCAGCTGCCATAAGAGGCAATCACATAGTTTAAAGCACATCAAAACAAATTCATGTAAGGGTTACAAATTATTAGAAAGCTTTCTAAGCAATACAGAAGCATTTGAAAAATTATTTACACTACATATTTTCCCTTAGAAACCAAACAAAATCCTCAACTAAGAAAAATCTCAGTCCAACCAAAAAAAGAAAAGGTAAGCAGAAATTATATGACCATAACAGGCACATAAAACTATTTGCACAACAGACCCATGGCTCACCAGTACCAGAACTTCAGCTGTTCCAAAAGAATAAATTGGCTGGATGAGATTTTTGTGGATTTCCCCTTCTGCAACATGAATATAAAATAATTCTGCCTAGAACACTTTTCACAGAATCATGCCTCTTAAAATGAATAAATAACCCTGATACGCTTTGCCATAATCAGTCATTCAACTAACAAGTCTATGATAAATACCAATCTGTTCATTAATGTAGCGATCCTGACAGTCACTTAAACACTCGCAACTTGAACAAGTTGGAATATTGGAAACTGTCACATGAGAGCTCTTTTGGGACAATTGTACAATATTTCATTCACTTGAAACGAACCTAACATATCGAGACCGACTACGTTTCCTTCCCAAGGTCACCAGGAACTCATGTGCCACACTTTTCATCGGAGATGGTGACATGAGCAAGCAGCAACAAAAGACCGAAATCGTACAAGTGAGCATCACCTCTTGGGACAACCACATTAGTTTTGTTTCCTATAACTACATAATTATCTATGGCTATTTAAACTTCAGCAGATCAGAAAAAGTTACTGCAAAGAGGCTACAGCCTCATAGACTCGGTGGATAAAAGATTCTACTATTGCTATTATCATTTCTTAGGCCTATGAAACTAAGAATTTAAAATTTAGCAGCCAGATTTTTGCTTGGGAATCTCACTAGAAGTGTCAGTTTCTAATGGGAGAGTCAATGATTGATCTAATTAATTGACGATATACATAAGTATTTTTAATTGACAGAAATTAAGACGGTATTTGTTGTTATGAATAAACTTCATTTACTTTTTTAGGAATAAATACACATTACAGGGCCATTATGGTTGAATTCAAGCTATAAAGCATAACTTGAAATAAATACCAACCTATTCATTTTTTTGGATGTGAATGAATAACTGGACAAATAGACTTTTTACTCATACAAATAATAACATGCATTTAATGTTTGTATATCTACTGTAAACTGTTTTAAGATTCTCACAAATTTCAAATAAATTTATCTTTTCACAAACTTGCAATTTATTTTTAAAAGCTCTTTTGAAATCAACCAGTATGTTTCATTATAAAGAAAATACATTTTTTCTAAATTATTTGTCACTTTGAAGAGGGGGCTAGCAAACAAAATTCACCGCTTTTGTTTTATAGCGACCACAATGAATGAAAATCACCAAGCACAAACTGTGCAGCAAGAAAAAAAAGAGGGACAGCCAAAACAATGAAAATAACAAAAACGTTACAAAGTAATGTAAATGTTAAACAACTACTGGCAATATTAAATCATTATATATGCAGAGCAGTAATAATTAATCCTTAATATAATATTTACTAATTTTACTGTTGTTTCGGTAGACTGAATTACTATACTTCCTAAATACCTGAATATGCAAATGAGCCAATGAATCTGGGTGGAATTGTAATAGTATATATAATTTCACTGTCATGTGAGTCAACATCCATGTAATGCAAGTGATGAGTGCTCAGCAATCCAATATCAGTTTCTCGGACTTCTAGACTAAAAGAACTGGCAGGATCTCGTTTCGGGGGATCATCTCCAACAGGTAAAATACTTATAGAAACTTCATATGGAGGAGATTCATTTGGAGGATTGCTTACATCTCGAAGCATTACTTCAAAAACATCTGTGAAAACCTAAAAGAATATTAAAATTTATTTATAAAAAATACCTAACTAGTATAAGCACAGTAAATAGTGCATTCTTAATTTATGTCAGTAATATTGCATGAAAAGAATTGTGCAATTTACATGTAATAAAAATTATTCATTATGATAAATAAAAATTTTGCAGTAATAAATAAAAAATAGGACATTTCAAATTTTGTACGAATATATTCCAAAATCAATAAAATATACACACCTCACTTCCATCATGTTGGTAGTATACAAGTCCGTCATTAATATCTTTTTGGGTAAACGTGTGCACATCAATTCCTTTTTTCAAAATTCTTCCTGAATATGGTTGCTTTATTACAACAAAACTAACATACTCTTCAGATGTATCATGATCAACAGCACGAAGCACTGTAGGTTTTATCTGCACATCACTACCCTCATTAACTTTTAATCCCACATTAACTAGCAACGAGGGTGGGTTATCATCTTTTGGAATGATGGTGATAGGAAATTTAGTGTGAGTAGAATATGATCCATCATATATACGAAAATGAATACTATCTCGAACTGAATCACTATCGTCATGGTGATAGATTACAGAACCAGCAATAATATCACGCTGCTTGAAAGAAACAGCAGGTTTTTTATCAACTTCTAACTTTCCATGGTGTAAACCACCAGTAACAAAAATTTGCACATCATTTATATTATCACTATCAACGATCTCAAGATTATTTATCCTTAATGGCCTTGACTGACCTTCTAATAATACCATACCTACATTCATAAAAACTCTAGGTGCAGTAGTTATAGCAGGACGAATAGCAATATGCATGGAAAAAGGCTCACTAGAAGCAAAGTCCAAATCATAAATAACAAATCCAATTTCAAACATCTGTCTCTCTTTAAAAGATCTAGAAGGTGGTTTATAGGCCACATCAAAGTTATTCAAATCTATCTGTCTAAAACTAGTGATTGGCCTTGTATGGTCAGACAAATGAACTATACTGCCCTGATGGGGAAGCAAAGGTTTAGAAATATTAAAAACAAGTTGATCTGATGGTGTTTCACTATCAGTTGCAGATAGTACAGCAGGTGTTATTGCTGTTATAATGAACTGATCTACATCCATTAAGTACATGCCAGAAAATGATGCTTTAGGTGGAAGATTTGGAAATCCAGGTTCAATTATTACAGGAATGTGAAATCTTTCAGTTACTAAACCTCCATTATTCAAATCAGGATCATTACTAACTTCAACTGATATTAAAATATAATCAATATTTGGCGATGGTGGCTTCAAGTGTTCATAACGAAGGCCAAGTTGCAGAAAATCTTGGCATCTTCTTTTGAAAGGAAGATTTACTTCACCTACACCAATTATTCTGCCATATGCTGGTCTGAAATGGTTGTCATCAGAAATTTTAACTTCACATACAGCTCCAGCTTTATGATTATAATTGAAAGTCAATACCGATTCATTTATTGCAGCAGTTAAGCCGTAAAATTCTTTTACTATTAACGGAAGTTTTGGTTGAATTAAATCATAAGAACTATTTTCTATTATAAAAAAAAGATCCAAATATTCTGATAAAGTATCATCGTCAAAGAATTTATACACTCTCAGTTTTACAGTGTCATTAGAAAGTAATGGAGAACCATGATGCACATATTTCACTGTCCCATACTTAAAAGCACAATCAAAAACCTGAAAAAATAAATTCAGGAATATTAAACTTTATACTACATATACTGTTTTTAAGTACAATATATAATAAAAGTAAAACAAGCACAAATTCTGAAGGACACCACTTAAAAAAATTAGATGCTGAATTACCAAACACAAAGATTATATATAAAGAGCAACAGGGAATGGGAAAAAATACTTTTAAGGCACATATCCGGTATAATTTAACTCAAACAACTTGACCAAAAATTTAAAATATTACAATTAACAAAGAAAATACAAAAATCAATCATGCCCAGCTAGATGTCTACATCTAACAAGGTAAAGTGAATTCAAATCGTACTATATAAACCTTACATTTCTAACTGATATATCATTAATTGGAATAAATCTTTCATTCCTTTCACATGACAATACCTTATACGTACTCACCAAAAGAGCTTCAAGCAAAATATACAGCAATATTTTTCACACGAAATTAAAAATGTTCCACATCTAAATAAGATATAATGCACAGAAAGCTATGGAACATAAAGAACTAATTTTGGAATGATTTAACGTACAATTTAACAGAGTTAATAAACATAAATATCGGTTAGTTACATACAAACTTTAGAAATCGGAGCAACTCTATGAGGTGAATTTGACTTTTATGATCTCCTAATTTTTCCCCAGTTAGGAATAGATTGGTTTGGCTTATTTGATTATGGCAAAGTAATCAAGTGCTATTTGTTTAAGGGGAGGCATGCCTTCGTGGAGGTCTTTCTAAGGGAAACTAGCTCATATACACGTTACACATTTGGAGAACCATGAAAGCACCTATGTCGCCGAGATTTTGACCCTCGGACTGAACTACCAGCTTTCAGCAACTTTACTGCTTGGCCCCGGTTGGGCCCCCTAGGAATGGAGGAATGGAGGAATGAAGAAATATGTGGATCCTTTTAAGATTTATTAAATTTGGCGAAGGTATAACCATTCAGCCCGAAAATAAATAAATAAATAAAAATTAAGAAAAAATAAAATAAAATGGTTCAGATTTTAATGTCGTTCTAAAAAAGGGCTATTTTTTTCCCTTTCTTTCTTAAAAAAAAAACATATATATATATACGCTTTTGCTAACGTTGTTACAGTCGATCAGTTTCTTCTTATACTCAGTCCTGTTGACTATTTTCTTTCGCTATCCTATTCCCCCTTTTACGGAAACAAAATTTTCATTGCTGCGAGAGTTATGAAACTTCCGATCACATATCTGAAAAGCGCTTCAAGTAAACTCTGGCAACCCTGACCAGTCTGATTAATTACAAGTATCGCTTTTCCTCTAGGGCAGCTGTTCCCAACCTTTACTCTTTTGCATATCCTTAACAGAACTTCTCCTAAGCGTCCTTTCAAAAATATCCCTCACCCCCTGACGATACTCCAGTAATATATTTTACTACTGTATTATTTTAGTCAGAAAAATATAATGAAACAAAGACTGATTGTTACATTATTTACAGTACCTGTCACTTATCAAAATCGCTTCCGTTCAAAGCATATGAGTATATTAAATAAATGAATACAATAAACGGCAATCCCAATATTGTAAATTACGGTAAAATATTTGAACTTATTTAGTAAGATTGTAACTAACAATTAATCTGATAACTAATATCTAAATTATTAATTAAAATTAATTCTAAAATTGAAATAGTCGCGACACTTGAAAATTTATCTTTTATTTATTTTTTTCATATAAACAATTTACAATTACATATCCGATGAAGTTTCAAACTTTTACAAAGATAATTTTTACAATTAAAATATATGAGAAACTTGAAAATTTATTTTTCATTTACTTTTTTTTATACAAAAATTTTTACAATTACATACCCGATGAAGTTTTAAACTTTTACTGCTCCATCCGTATTTGTTTCGAACTGTTCATCAACAATCTTTCAATAGCATTTTCAAGTTCGTAAAACTGTTAGTACAAGTAGATTTTCTGATTTGCATTTTCAATGCAAAATTTCTCAGAGTATATACAGTACGAAGTCCGAGATTCGGGCGTCCAATACCCGAAATGATCTAAAATCCGGAACTTACAGCCACCAAGTTTTTTTTTTTTTTTAGGAATTTTTTGTATGCTTTACGCATGTGCATATGATTTTTTTCTCCATAAGAAAACATGTGGAGATTCTCGATTCTTAATTTCACGTTGACACTAAATAAAATACCTCGTTACCAATGATTTTAGCATAAATGATCAATAATTTGGCTCCGTAGCTGTGTATCTGCTTGGCATACATCTCATACCGAAACATTCATTCTACACAGAAACATCGTTAATTTTATACTTACTAATATTTTATATTCCTGATGCCAACCTGGAGAATCATCATTATATTTCATATTATATTTTGCTTTCATCACCGCCATACGTTTATCAACACATGAGAATTTGAAAAATGATTCATGCAGCGGTGCCGAAAAAATTTTTTTTTTATTAGTAATTGAATAACAAAGAGTACGGAAACCTTTTATGCTGAAACCACGAAAGTTGGCGATGATTACAGATTTAAGTTAAATGCGCTAAATATTGACGAGGAAAAATTCAACAAAAATTTCTTTCCATATGCTAAAAATAGATTTTGTTAATGATACTCATAGGCCAAAATATTACGTTTAGTGTTATTTGAGTTAAGACTAACTGATTTTTTTATTCACATAAACTCAGAATCGGCGACAGAGCTCGTATGCCTGCACTGGGCTGTAGAATTTAGGGAAGACAAAATTCTTGGAATTTAGTACCAAAATTAAGGGAGGATAAAATTTTTAGAATTCAGGGTTAGCACTGGAACCCAAAATTAAGGGGAGGAAAAAATTTAGAACTGAAGGAGGATGTTGGTAGCAGAATTTAGAATCCGCAGAGACTGCATCAGGTGGCAAAATATTTAGCGCTGGCCCTCGGTAAGATTAAGTATTTGTGGGAATTTATTTGTTCAGGACATTCAGTGTTATATGAATTAAGAATACATTAAAATTGGAATTGAGAATCCAGATTCTTAATTTCACTATAATATGTTAACTATACTATATATACATATATTTCACTATAATATATAATTTCACTATAATACATATAGTAATTTCACTATAATACGTATACTAATTTCACTATAATATATACTTATTTCCCTATAATATATAATATATACTAATTTCACTACAATATGTAAGGTATAAGTCTTAAGTATGTGCAAAAATTAAGACATTTATTAATAATTAAATTAATATAATTCAGGCTTAATTGTTTCAGTGCACGATAGAAGCAAGACAAAATTTAACGGAACATTTTGTCTTTCGTCGCTAGTCTCATGCTACATAGCCAATCATGTATAGCGGACCCTGTTAAGCTAGGCTAAAATTAAACTTTACTGATTGCAAAAAACTTCAGTTAATATAGCAAATTGCGCTATTCCTTAACTTTTTTATTTGTTCCAGCTTATTATTTTTTGCAGGTTTTTATAATTACAGCACTTTTATGAAAACTAAAGTTTGAACTTCCGATTATGTTGAAAAGTGCTTCTAATTCTGGAGCTGCAACAGGATCTACAAAGCGAAAGCATGTTTCGAAATCCATTAAAAAAAGAGGAATTGCTGCAAAAAAATGGATATAGGTATATTCGTCTCAAGATTATGCGATGAGTATGGCATTGGAATGACAACTGTATATGACATAAGACAACGGAAAAAGGAACGTTTTGAATTTTTTGTTGATTCCGACACCCCACTGGCAATGAATAACGAAAAAATTATTCGTTACGCTAAAAGCGACGATCATGACAAAGTGATGATTGAATGGTGAGACAGAAACGCAGCGAGGGCGTGCCATTGACGGTCCAATGATAATGGCTCAAGCCAAGATATTTCACAAAGAAATTAACTTAAAAACTGAGTGCACATATTCGACAGGTTGGTTAACCAAATTTAAAAATCGCCATGGTATAAGGCAATTAAAAATTTCAGAGGAAAAAGCTTTAGCTGATACTGAACTATTTGAGATGAACTCATTATTAGTGAAAAATTATCTTCAGAACAAATTTATGGCGCTGATGAAACTGGTCTTTTCTGATATGCATCATGAAATACCTTGGAAACCTTCACAGAAAAGGCTCCAGATGGTGTCAGATACTCTAAAGCAAGACTGAAATGATATTTTTGTAGATAATGTAAAAAAGGATTGCGCCAGTGAAAGCAATCAGAGAAGTATGATAGGGCTTTTGGCCTTTCGCTCAATGAAAATGTTTGCGATTTTCGTGGACATTCAGCATACGACGTAATCAATTTTCAACATGTATTTTCTTAGGTACAAGCTCTTAGTGGTTCTTGAATCGGAATCGAACAGCATATATTTTACCACGCTAAAATTACAGAAAAGCCTTGTTTTACATGGATACAACCTCTGTCGATGCTGATGGTATACTTTATAGTACACTAATACATCTATTAAAATAGTCTCTACGTGTCCTTCTTTATAAAAGGATCTGAAAGAAGTATATTTGACCTGAAGCAGAGTGCAAAGTCATTCCTTAAGTTTCGACTCTGTTGCATTTAAAAGTTATCTATTTAAAGTCCTGGGTAAAGAATAAATTTCTGTCTAACTTATTGTTTAGAGAAAAATGGTCATTTGTCGCCTTTAGAGTGGTTTTAGTAAGGATAGGTTTACTACTGAAAATACTGGCCAACAACGATTTTGTTAAACGCTGGTTTTTATATACTTTTGTGTGGTATTATAAAAATGAAATCACTTTTTTTTATATTTATAGTTTCCGCTGCTCCTTCAGACTACCTTTGCAATTATACCATTTTAACAGGCATAGATAAACTAAGACTACTCGGAGCTGTCACTTTGGCAAATGAAAATACAAATGCCTCTAGATCAGAGTAAAAAGTTATAGGAGAAATATTTAGGGATTTTGTATTGCGACTCGCAAAAACACTGCCAAACATCAGCTGCGAGTTCTCCAAGGTTATAAACACTAGTCACCTGTTAAATACAACCTGCTGCTTCCTAAGCCAAAAACTGATTCTCGAAACGAAAATATAAACTAATAAATGAATAGATACAAGATACAAAATATTAATTTGCAGATATCTTTTCATTTATGAATTTTATTCATAATATTTATCACTTACAGGCATCAACACTTTTATTGCAAAGCATTGTCTTTTCTCAATTTACAAAAGTTTACTAAAGTTACATCATAGTAAATTTACGACAACTGAACCATCTGAGAGTGAACACTTACGGAACCAAAGCTTTTGTCTTATCAAGAAGTGTATTCCAAATGGAAATGAGATGTGTGGAGACCTGTTCATCTTACACATAAAGAAGTTTTTAAAACGACTGTAATAAGAATGCAATAATATAAACCACATTATAAAGTAATTGCATACACTGCTGGCCATTAAAACTCCTTGACATGAAGGTAAGGCACAACGAATCTGTTATTTGCATTAAAGGGTAGAACAAGTTGCGGTTTGTTTTGGTTCATTTGATTATGGCAAAGTACGCAAGTTAGAACAAGTTAAGAGATACACAAATAAGCATTTCATGACATATGTACTTACAGGCACGTGTAATGAAAGCTCGAAGCAACTTTTGGCCAAATACGAAATGCAGCTACTGAAACAAACTAAGATCTAAAATTCCACGGTAATCAAGACAATATGCACGTGCATCATGGAGAAAGGAATAAGGTAGCTTTTTTTCCTCTATTCCCCTGGAGTCGTATATACTGACTCTGACAGTCTCGACTCTGAGGGCATAAAATACGCGGACCCGGTTGTTACTATCCAAGGGCAGCCAACGCTGTCTCGAAAGGTAATGGCATAAGCCATACGAGTGAGGAGCGCAATGGTCAGTTTTCAACAATGCTTCACGCTCTTAATTGTCTCCGTGCGCCAGGGAGTGGTTACCCTGGAAAGCTGGTGTAGAGATGTACAGTGGTGGATAGGGCTGGCGGGCGACCGGGCAAATGCCCGGTGGGCCGATCAAGAAACTCGAATGATCGAATCGACAAAGATGACTCATTGAGATAGCCCTGGGCGCGAGGGAGACGTGGATACGAACGCGGCACAGCGCACTAAAACTTACATGAGATACTGCCAGCTGTAGGATAACTGCGCCTGCCTGTGCCATAACTGTGTGGGTTTTGGTGAGTTGCATTATTTTGGTCGTTTGATTTTATATGGCATATTTAAGGATTGGGGATCATCTTAAATCTTCAAGTGATCGAGGACTAACGTGGACGCGATTTGTTGACGTTTGGAGACTGGCGAGCTTGTGTTTTACAATTTATTTACCGTGTTTATGCTCTAAAGTACAATGATTTATGTTATTTCTCCATTCGGTTTTGAATTTAATCCTTATTTAGCATTTTCACGCTATATTTACTGTATTAAAAACATTTTCTACCGCAGGCACTTAAGCCCAACAAGGCGGGTTCATGTTTACATTAGAATTAACAAGAGTCTAACTGTAGTAAATCATTTGGTGCAACAGACCGTATTGTCTTTTTTCCAGTCGAAGACTTGGATACGATCCGGCACTGGTGAATCATTTTTGAAGTTTTCTGGTTGTTGCACAATTTGTTTCATTTTAGCGCTGGAACTCTGGATTTAATTTTAAGAATTATTTTGAAGTGAATATTTTTAAATATGAATTTATAATCAAACTATAATTATTGTCATTACTGTGTGTTTTTGTAAATGTGGTGATGTAATATTGTGAGTTTTTATGAAAACCGGTTGCTGTAAAAGCCTGCCGCCTCTCTCAATTTTATATGAATTTTATGAGAAATTTTTATTTAGAATTGGAAACTTAGAAACTTTGAGTTTATATTTACACTGCTCGACATTGAAAATGCAACACCAAGAATGAGTGGTCAGAAATTTATGCAAATTTTAGAGTAGACGCACGTCACTGAGTTATGCGAATGATGTGAAATGCGCAGTTCTCCGACGCACGTGAAGTAAGATATAAGAGAAGGAACGTGCCGAATGGGCAATATTCGTGTCGTTATTTCTGCCAGACAAATTATCGAAGAAAGTTAGTTCCGGAGGATACGTGTAATAGGAGAAAATGCCAGGCCGCCGTCAACGAAGCCACTTCCAGCAGATAGACGATTTTACGAGGGGTATGGTGATCGGACTGAGAAGGGCGGGTTGATCTTTACGTCAAATTGCAGCTGATACCCACATGGATGCGAGCACGGTGCATCGACTAACAAGGTTGGAACAAAGAAATAAGGGAAGAAGGAGGGGTGCAGGTGCAGCCAGAGTGACGTCAGCAAGCGTGGATCGATGTATCCGCCGACAAGCTGTGGCGGTCCCGCAAGTCATTTGTACCGCGATTCTGCAGCATGTGCAAGATACCCTGGATATTCCCGTGTCTACGAGAACCATTTCCCGTCGATTGGTTGAAAGTGGCCTGCACTCACGACGTCCGTTTAGAAGACTGCCATTGACCCCATAGCATAGACGCCAACGTTTAGAATGGTGCCGGATTGGAGCGATGTGGATGACAGAATGGCGAAACGTCGTGTTCTCAGATGAGTCACGCTTCTGTTTACCAATGACAGTCGCCGCATACGTGTGTGGCGTCGACGTGGAGACAGATCTAATCCGGCAGTAACTGTGGAGCGACTCACCGGGCGACAACATGGCATAATGGTTTGGGGCGCTATTGCCTATGATTCCAGGTCACCTCTAGTTCGTATTCAGGGCACTATGACGGTCCAACGATACCTGGATAATGTACTGCGGCCGGTGGCAATCCCCTACCTTCTTGCCTAATGCAATTTTTTAGCAGGATAACGTCCGACCACACAGTGCTCGCATCTGCCAAAATGTGCAAGGTATACAGATGCTTCCCTGGCCACCGTACTCTCCCAACCTGTCACTAATCGAATATGCGTGGGATGTGATTGCACGCCGTTTGCAGTCTGCCCCTGCCTCGTTCAGAAGACGAACTGTGGCAAATGGTTGAAAGGGAATGGAGAGCCATCCCTCAGGACACGATCCGCAGACATCGTGGCCAAGCAGGCGGTCTCAGATGTCATTGCAATTGATATTGAAGTAACAGGTTCGAAGGAACTACGCTTTTCGAAGAATGAAATAGTTTTATGTTAACAAATAGAATACACAGTGGTTCTCTTCTCTAGAAACAAAGGTTTCATGGAACTAATTAAAATCACGAATGCGATTAAATGTACGAAAAATATTGACGATAATCAGGTTTTAACTGGACATGGTAGACTTTCGTTCTATTTCAACCGATTTAATCTGCAGGAAAATAAACTATGTAATAGTTGTCAGATTGATGGTGATGGTAGTCATTTTGTGGTTTAACAGCCCCCATTAGATATATTTTTAAGATTACTGGTTTTAATGTAAATATCATTAATTGTAAAGTTTTTAAATCATATACCATTGCTCTAATGAAGTTTATTAACGAAAATAGGGGGTTTGTTGGAAACTTCTGTTAAAATTGAATTCTATATTTATACAGAATGTGTTCTATGTTGTGTTTGTGGTTTTTGTTTGTAGTTTTGTGTTACATGTGCTTCCTTAATTTTTACTTCCTTCTACGTAGTACAAAGGAAGTATTGTAATCGCGGAAAACTTCAGGCATCATATTTCAACGAAAGTATCCATTTTGACCGCTATCGAATGCAATTTAGCGATATTTCTGCGTGATATCCAATCCGCATGCGATAATTGTAGAATTATCAACAATTTTAAAGTTTTTTTTTAATTTTTGATTAACATGGCCGGCAAATTTGTTTACATTTGAAAGTTAGCAGAATAGTGGATTTGTTGCCAATCTAGAGAAACTAAGTTTCGCAACAACAAAGTAACGTCTTTATTACTGCAAATTGAATTATGCTTAATTCATTCTGGAATTATCATTTATGTTATTAGCTTGTTTTTACGTTGAAACTGTAATTTTAATTGTTTTAACTGTACTTAGTGTTTTATGTTTCTCTATACCTTTCAAATTTTAATTAAAATATTTTGAATTTTTATGCATTTTTGGCTTACCGTGAAGTGAGAATTGAATAAATTAGTAGCGCATGCGCATTAGGTAAGCGGCGCTGAATGGCCTGCGAAAAACCGTTACTTTTTTATTTGTTTAATTTTTTTTATATATCGTTTTAGATTTATTATAGTACTTGAATAGAACTCTGGTTTAATCTTCAGATGACATAATTCTTGTCCACTCTGAGTTTTAAAATGAATGAGATGTGTGAAGTTAAGTGGTTAGTGTTAAGTGAAACTATCTATCTAAGCTAAGTGAACTATAACTAAAGTGTCGCTATAGTAAATAAATATAGTGAACTTTAAAGAGTGCATTTATTCTATTGTGGTTTATGCGCTATACATGAAGTAGATTTAATTCAAAATACGTTAACTGTTAATTCAATATGTTTAAATGAAATTCAGAAAAATTGCGTGTAATTTAATATCCCGTAGAAGGAAGTCATGTGGTCAACACATCAGATTTTGCATTTATTGTTTGTGTCGCTGACTGCCCTCGTTTGTGGAAAGACGGATGCCTCTTCTTTTGAGCTATAGGGACACTCTCGTCCAAGTGGATCTAAAGGAGCCTCCTATTCTTACAAATCCTTACGGTAGCTGTAGACTGTAGGGCAGGAGTAGATTAGAGTCTATAGTCGACAGTGTTCTACAGCGTCGATAGTCGTAAAGTAGATTTATGAAAATACAGTACAGTCACGTTCTAATTTAATTGTGAATTGAAAATATTGAATTATAACTGAAATTAAAAAAGACTCTCTAGCGAATTTTACTGTGCCACTGAATAATGTAAGTTGACGACAAAAATATTGCAGTTGAATTTTTTACATTACTTTTTAGGTCCGTAGAATGGATAAACAAAAATCAAAGGAGGTGCACAGAAACTCCGAGAAAAAAGAGAAAAACTCTTGAAGGATACTGCAAAAAATTGCTCAAAAATCACGGATTTGTATCCTGTATTTGCAAAACCAGCACCTTTTCCCCCGGTATTTACTGCGCAAACGCAAGAAGAGACCACCCTTTCAAAAGCATTTGAGGCTGAAATATCAAACACATGTGAGTACAATTCGATGCTGCTAACAACGAACATAACCAATACAGAATATATTACCGTAACAAAAACAAGCGCATCGTCATCGTCTTTTCCATTTTTGTCGATTTCTATTTTGCACGACCGACAGCAGCTCAAGATCGACAGGATTTTATTAGCAAATATCCCTGGCAATCTTCAGCTTCAAAACATTTGCTTTTTCTTCCTCATCTATTGTTTTATCGTCCTAACGGAAGTAATAGAAAATGGTTGAGTTTCTGTAAAGAGACAAACGGATTATTCTGCTTCATTTGTTTACTTTATTCCGACACCTCTAACGAAAGTGCTTTCGTTAATGGAGGAATGAGATTGGCGCCACGTAATACAACGCGTGAATGAACATGAAGCGAGTAAAATTCATAATAAATGCACAGAAGCACATATTATGGATGTAAAAGGAAAAGACATGTAGAGTACTTTGTTTTCAGAAACGTCGACAATTCGTCAAAAAAATGCAATAGAACGAAAGCGAGTGTTGGAAGTAATTATTGATGTTGTTCAATTTACCAGAAAAAGAAGAATTGCTTTCCGATGTCATAGGAATGAAAATGCTCGAAGCTTAACATATGTTAATGTTGATCATGGAAATTTTCTGAAAACGATACTACTACTTACAAAATACGAACCTGTTCTTCAGAGACATATCAATGTTATAACGAAACATGCTGATCGTCAAAGTAGCGGGAGTAGCGTTATCGAAAATGACGGTACATTATATCATAACTAGCATCAAGAACATCATGAGACGGTTAATATTAGCTGAGATTCTAGAAGCGAATTTTTACTCACTTCAAATTGATACTACTACTGAAATAAATCAAATGGATCGATCAATGTTCAGTTGTTATTAGGTATCTTTATAAAGAAAACATATACAAAAGAGTGATAGGTATTTTATCTTGTAGAGATTCCACTTTACTCGGTATGTGCAATATGGTCATCAACTTCTTAGAGAGCATGGACATTGATGTCAGAAAATGTATCGGCAATTCTACAGATGGTGCGTCAAATATACGATGTGCGTACAATGGTTTTAATAAATGGTTGAGTGAAAAATCACCTCACCAAATTCATGTTTGGTGTTACTCCCATGCTCTAAATTTAGTAATGGACGATTCTATGAATAGCGTTTTAGAAGGAACATCTTTTTCTTCCCCCAACAAATAAGTGTGGCAAATTCTTTAAAGAATCGTATCTAAGAATGGATGTGTGGACAGGAATCGATGAAAAAACCAACTCTAAGAAACTTCATCTCAACGGTGAAACTAGATGGAATTAGAAATACTACGACCTAAAACAAATTTTTGGCACGTTCGATTGCAAAGATAATTTTTTATATGTAGAATTAATACTTGCACTCAAAAGTATTGCTTCCAGTGATATACAAAATGCACAGGTACGACAAATGGCAAAACCTATTTTGGACAAAATATCAACTTTTAGAATAATTTTACTGCTCATGTATATTTGAAAATATTTCAATATACTGAGCCAGTAACGATATATTTGCAGACTAAAGGATTAAATTACATCCTAACATATACACTGGTGTGCAAAAATTAAGGACGAGACGATTTTTTCAATATAACTTTGTACAAAAGCTTTCCAAATCAACACATTTAATACCGTAAGATCCCCAATACGTAAGGACATGAGCAATGTAAGCAACACTTACTAAAAGAGAAATCAGACTGGACTGATTGGCTGACAGCGGGGATAGGTATTTGTATATGTTTGGGCGCTTGAAGTCGTTAGGTGGGGTTGCCTAAAGTAAGGGAACCGCAGCAGCCGGCTTGTCCCGTGCTTTATTTAGCAGCCCTTGCGATGAGAGAGAGAAGTGTGGCCATCTCTATTGAGCAACACATAATTATAAAGTTCCTGGTCCGTGAAAAAGTGAAACCAGTCGAAATCCGCAGACTGCATGCCCAGTTCGGGAAAGCTACCCTTTCATAGTCAACAGTGAAGGTCGGGTGCAATGAATTGAAACAAGGCTGTGAACGTGTTGTGAATCAAGGTCATCCGCATCATCCTCGCACCAATGCGACTAACGAAAACATTGCACGTGTTCATGAGCTTATCGAACAAGATCGACGCTGCACAGTGCTTCAAATTTCGGAAGAAACTGGTGCCAGCTATGGAAGTATCCAATTAGTCATTAGAGAACAGTTGGACTTCAGAAAATCTCAGCTAGTTGGTTTCAAAGTTGCTGAGCGATGATCAAAAAGCTGCACGAGCTCGCATTTCTCAGTTAATTCAAACTCGTTTTGAAGAAAAAGGGAAGCTTATTTGCATAAAACTGTCACCTGTGACGAGACACGGGTGCATCATTACACCCCCCAATCAAAGCGTGCAAGCCATGCAGTGGAGAAGAAAAGCCCAAACTCGACTGTCCGCAGGGAAAGTGTTGGTCACGGTTTTTGGGACTGGAGGGGGGTGCTACTGATGGATTTCTTACACGGACGTCAGGCCATCAAAGCAAGATCCTACTGCGGTCTCTTGGATCAAGACAGAATTCAGTATTGACGCAAAAGACAAGATCGTTCTATCCGCGAGGTGTTGATCCTCCACGACAATGCCAGGCCCCACACAGCAAACATAATGCAGCAGAAACTGGTGGAAATGCACTGGAAAACGCTTGATCATCCACCTTAGAGCCCAGACTTATCGCCATGCCATTTTCACATGTTCAGACTCCTCAAAGAAGCACTTGGATGCATGCGATTTGAGCCCAACGATCAAGCGGAAACATTCGTGTGCAACTAGTTAGATAAAGGTCCAACTTCACTCTACAAGAACGGAATGAAAAAATTAACAAAACGTTGAGAAAAATGTATAATACGAGGAGGAGAATTTACAAAAATTATTTGTAGAAATGTAGGTGTTTCCTGTAAAATAAATTTTCTTTAAACAAAAGATTCGTTTATATTTGATTCACCCTCGTAAATTCTCATTTCTATATGCAATAAAATCAAGATAAATCACATTAATCTTCGAGTCAAAAATAAATCTGTCGGAAGTACATACCTGTGGTTTAAGAACACCCACTTGTTGGGTAACTGGCTCTTTAGTCACCACTTCTACTTTGCATGCAGCACCTGGAGTTGAATTCTGAAACTGTAAGTCAGCTGGTTTTATAAGTACCTCTCTTCCAATAAATACTTTGATATCATTCCGTTTTGAAAGCATTTGGCTCAGTACTTGTGTACAGAGAAGCAAAAAGAACAACAGAATGATCTTCATTTTCACTTCAGTTCTACATTTCAGGAATTCACTGAAATTTAAATGAAATAGATTTGAAACCAGTATTAAAACAGTCTTTTCTCAAATGCCAAATTAAAACTACCAAACCAAAAAGAAATATTATAGTAAAAGACACAAAATAATCAAACACTTTGCACATGCAGATACACATGTTACAAACCATAATGGCAAAAGACAACATATATATACAGCATAATCCCTTTTAACCAGCAGCAACGGGACCGTGCCGATTCCGGATAAGAGGTTTTTCGGATAACTAATATATATTTCAGCAACCGACATGTTCCTGTTTTATGATACCATCTGTAGAAAATGCAACATACAAATTCCGTCGGTACTAATTTTGATATACCGGCCTAAACTGAATAATACTGAAAATCGTACAGATCATTTAAAATTAAAACACATAACATGATTTTACATTTCAGGAAAACAATATTAAACAGCATATAAAATTACACTATTTATCATTACATGAAAACTACGAATTTATTAGCATGATGGCATATAACTTCGAATGTACGTTTGCGTATAAGATTATCGCCATAGTTTTAAAAATTCGTTGTGTATAGAATGAAGTTTTATAAAATCAGACATAGACGAATATTTCGCAGGCAATCGTATGTAAGTCTGAAATTTTTCGTCAGTTTCCTTCCAAGTAACTTTCTGATTCTATGTGTCCTCTTTGTCTTCTTCCCTTGTACTCCTTGTCTTCCTCCTTTCCCAGCATATGTCCGATTATTTCGTCGTCATCTTGAGAGAGTTCGACGGGAACAGAATTGTCTACATCCATCCAAGCCTGTACCTCCAGTAACAATAAACTTCTCCGAACGTGTAAGTGCATCCAAGATGTCTGACCCAAGCGCCAGACGAGTTTTAAAAGCAAGCGGATCTTTACAACTCGAATCGTCACCTACGAACATAATCACAGGCCATAATTTACACTACCAACAACGTAAAGTAACGTTTTTTATTCCCTTCAGAAAAGAGACAAAGTAAATATGACGTCCTTGAGAGTGAATTGTTTTGAAAAATCGTGGACACTATTTTCAAAGTTCACACATGGAGGCATACAAAGGGATTGGTAGTTCACTTATTACACGTATAGTGTATATTCTGGATAATTCCTTCATTTACTAATTGGATAAAGCTTGATACCTTGGGCATCAGAAGCACACCACACATGTTTTCAGCATTCAAGGCTTCAGACTGTTAGCCCTAAATTTCGGATTTAAATCTCGACTTTAAAAAATGCCGTTATTTTGATATTGCCGGTATATATATAAGCTGGTGTTCAAAACTATGTAAATAAACATACTTCTTCGAATTTTTCAAAAACTACCAAACAGAATTTAATCCAATCTGGTATGGAAACAGGAAATATAAGATACCAATCTATGCCCAGCAGGGAAAGTAACCATTCATGATCGTGAATAATTCTCATGAGAGAAGGAAATGTCCAAAACTGATGTTGCAAGACAGTGACTAAAATGAGCCTAATAGGGGGTATGGTCATCTGTACGAGACAGAGACACCAAAGCGATATTTCGTACTGTTTCTGATACAGTTGACAAGTCAGGTGGATTCAAGATCTGGTTGGCCAGTTCATCTGCCGAATATCATCGCTTTAAAGATATTCATCACCCACATCACCCAGTTGAATCCTATGTGCACAAACACTATCACTCATAAAAAGCACAGCTAGCTAAGTCCTCGAAAAACATCACCTAGGGCTCTAAGATATGTCTGTATATCTTGCAGCAGTCAGGAAACCTTTGCCTAACACAAGAAGTGATTTGGAGTGATCCAACATGATACCTGCAGACATCATCATACTTTTAAAACTATACTGGTTCCTTTCTCTGATACTGTAGGATTACTATCGTGGTTCTATCTAGATGAAGGTACATAAAAAATCAGTGGCTATACTGAATCTAAACTCATCACAGAAGAGAACATGGGATCACTGGAGCTTGATCAAGTCTGATATGCACTGCATCAGGCTAGACGCACTCTTTTGGGTAAATGAGCAAGCGGGATGCAAATAAGGGTCTCCTGACAACAAGCTCTCTTTCCCAATGTCTTCGGGAAGTAGTAAGCCTTGAAATAAAATTCTACTAGTACACCTTTGTCACATTCTCCCGTGGTGTAAGAGGTTACAGTAGCTACTTAGAATCGGAAGATCCGTGTTTCGAATCTTGGCAAGGACAGAAATGAATTTTTATTTTCCTAGCGAAAGGAGAAAAACAAATTCTACAGAGGTACCCGAACTAAAATATTGTGAATGATAATATAGCACCACCGGTCAGCTCTAAAAGGTAGGGCGACTGTAAGAAATTATCGTATTCTCTCACGTGTGCTCTTGCGGTGTACGGGGATAGCTTGTTCAGCTAACACCGGAAGATCCAAGGTTTAAATACAGGTGGAAGCACAGCAGAATTTTCATGTTATGACTCAGAAAAAAAAAACTATATACAGTAGCAGCAGAAAGCTCACAAGTAGGCTGCATGACTGTAGCAATCGTCTGGCCTCTGTCTGAAAGTGCCAAATACCCATCTTCATTGTCGTAGAGGCTCTTGAACGCCCTTGCCCAGGCCCTCTGAATATGGATCCTATCTCCTGAAATTGTTTTCACAGCAAACTAGGCATCACATTGAGCTCTCCTGCTATTTAAACTTGGAATTATCCTGCCTCCTATAGCTACCAATGATTTTTCACCTCATTACGTCACCTAACCGTTGGTGGTTAAACCGCCCAGTTTGTGAAATTTAACAAGTATAACAAACGTTATGCCTATCGCGGATATTTAAAAACTAAATAAATTTGAAGAAGAAATTGTCGCTTTTTATAACTATCGCTGTAGAAGCGATATCTATATGTACTAGTACCTAAATGTATGATATGTATATGTACATACATACATCACACATACGTATACATATGTATCACACACACCACACATACGTATAGATATGTATCATATCTACATAAATTATATGTATATGTACCAGTACATATATGGATATAAGCACATCTGCGATTATACATTCGACACCAACGGGCTACTACTTTATTATCTGACGATATACTTTCCAATTTTAATTCAGAGAAATTCGGAAAAATACGATTATTCCCTTAATTTGTAACACCAGCTTCTGTATATGTGTATGTGTGCGTATTTATGTATGTATAGGTACACATACAATACGAAAATAAAATATGCTTATTACAGAATATTTCCACATAAAACAGCACCAATTTAAAATTGCACCAAACATTCTAGAATAGCATCAATAATTTAGTTTTGCATATTTTACTGCAGACTTAAGATTTGTTCACAAATTTTATTAAAATATATCCTATATCAATAAATGATCAGCACTAATAAATACTTCAATTCTTTTAATCAATAAACGATTTATGCTTAATTTTAAATATTGAAATAAGTAATAACTTATAGAGTCATTAAGATTTTTTTAAATCAGGAGACTTGAAAAATGAGCAATGCCCTCGCCGGGACTCGAACCTTGGACCTCTCGAATACACGCCGAATCTGCTGTCCATTACACCACGAAGGCATGTTAAGAAGGCGGGAGAAATATCTTACAATCTAAAATGTAATTAATTAAATTTCGTAATTTAATTACACTGTGTAGAAGGCATAAAAGTTAAAATAACAGAGTAAAACTGATTATTAAAATCATTTACTTAAAAATAATAAAATAGCTATAATTTGTTTTTAAGTATATTTAAATAATGAATTTATCATCTTCAGATTTACAGTGTTTAACCCTTTAAGGTGCTCATGGTTATTGCCAACGGCAGGCGCAATCTTGCTCTTCTTGCCACGATGAAATTCGTGGGCTTGATCTGATGTTACTGTCAGACAAGTGAGATAAGTCACAGTACAACAAGACATAAATGATTTATTCTATAGGCTCCATTACTATCCGGTTTTGCTCAATTATACATACCTTCACCATTGATTTCAGAAGAAAAACAATTAATTCTATTCTTTTCGTGATCAACATTGCATTATACCTAATGTCCTTTAAATACTAAAGAAATTTTCATTAATTTAAAACACTCGCAGACCTGAAGTAAGCTTCTTTGGAGTTAGAGACCATAATATTCCACAAACAAAGTGATTTTGGACACATAACAATTGTAAATTAATGATTACAAGAATCAGTTTGACAATTATAAAGATTCTCAGATTACTGTTCACTAATGCTCACTTGTCTGACCTATAGTCAGCCCAAGCCCACGAAATTTCTCGCGGCAAGGAGCGCAAGATACGCCTGTCGTTGACAACAACCTTGAGCATCTTACAGGTGACAGAGCGATTTAACTCAGTTCCGCCCTCAATTTTGACGGACAGCACCCCGGGGGACGGGTCCGAGTGTCTCCCAACCCTCTTACCCTACCACCAACCTCTCTGGAGGACTTTCGGCTTGCCGCATATTTGGAGTGACCTCATGCCACACCGACACTTTACATTTACAAACATCCATGCCTTCTCCGGGATTCCAATGCTGGCTGGCCCTTCGGCCCGGAAGGATTATTATGCATGCCAGCTTGAAAAATGAAATCGTACTTTACCAATGAACATATATAAAAGTGGACTTCTGCCACATATTAGTTTTCAAATTATTTAATTCATATAAAGTATAACGGCTATTTGTTTACAAGAATGATGTCATTTCTCAAGGACTTTGTTAACATAATCAAAATGAAATAAACGAAAACACAGAAACGAAATACAATGCAGCTGTCATATTTAACAAACAAGCTATTTTAGATATACAGAAAGTACGTCGGTTTTCCGAAAGTTAGTAGCACAATAGCCATAATAAATACAGCTAAAAGGTGCAGTCGCATAGCTACAAACTTTGAAATATGAAAAACCGGAAACTGTCACGAAGTTTTCTGCTGCGCGGCGGAAACATTTCAAAAGAATTCCAAACTGACATAAATTCCCTTCATAATACCTAATTCAGGTTATTAAACTATGGCTAATATGATTCTGATATAAAATATAATAATATTTAAAATATTTTAAGTTTTAATTTGCAGTTTTCTTACACTTCCATACACAGAAAACTCTGAGCTGGGGAAGAAAGCTTTGATTTATGAAAATTTTTATAAAAATGATGAAAATAAATTTAATAATTAATATATATACTATTGTACGGATAAACTTAGCAGTGTAGCATACATCAATTTAAAAACGAAATTAAATACATATGTTAACATTGTTTAAACCTTGATGAATCTTCATATAAAGTTCTACACATGTTTATAGTAGATTAAGACATTTCAGATTAAATAAAATTTAATAAGAAAAATTATACTGAAAATCACTAAGGCTTCATAAGCTGCTTGATACCTTCGAAGAACTGCCCCACCAGTGGCCGAGTAGTTGAGGTCGCTGAATATTTAAGTTTGACCCGAGTTCGAGCTCAGGCACCCATGTTGGCTGCACGGTTGGTTTTCGTGGATTTAATCCTATGTAAAATGAAAATGAGCCAGTTTCTAATTGAAAATTCTCCATGAAGGCATCCACTCACTTGCCAGATAGCTCTGAAAGGCTTTGCTGTATTCAAATAAACCAACCTTCGTTATCTCATCTTTTGCGTTACCTTCGTAGATCTCATCTTTTGGAATATCAAGATCTTCCACGACAGTTTTGTAAGCAATGTCTCTACTGATGATAAACTCATTCGAAGACAGGTGACAATTTTTCAGCAACAGCTTTAGGATATTGCCATTCGTTCCAGGCCGCTAACATAGATCTTTCCTGGGTCCATCATAAACATCATCGTGTCTAAAACGGCATCCGTAACAATGAAAAATATCTATTCGTATTAGCGCTTGATTCCAGTACGCTAAACACATTTCAAAAGTTTCCATTGTTATTTTCCAGTTTTACAGCAAAACTGTATTGTTATTCTTTGCTTAGCTTTCGAATCCATGAGACTTGATGTTTTTGGATCAGAACAACCATGCATGGAATAGTTTCTGGATCAAACGACCATGCATGAGAAACTTTGTCGCAGCAGATGAAAAACAAAACTTATTCGAAGTTTTAAATGCTGCCAATTATCAGTTATTATTAATGTTGTCAATTACTGTAGTACTAAATGCTGCGATTATATTAACTAATGCTGCAGCAATATTAAATGCTGTCAATTATAATTTGGCAGGTTTACTAAAATTTATTAGAAAAATTGTTTCTAAAACTATGTTCTTTAAAAATTAAGAAAATTTTCACATTTGGTCGATTATCTCCAGAAATGCGAGACATAGTTTAATGAAATTTCGTATCGAAATTGGAACATAAAAAACACAAAGTAATGGAGATAGTAATACAAAAAATATACCACATAACAGTCATGGCATAAACGTATGATCGGCAACACGATAAGGCCCATCGGCACAAGGAAATCTAGAACAAAATTTGTAAGGTAAAAAAAAAAGGGAGGCTAATAAAGGGACGGCAACCGGTTAGAGTATATTGAAGGGTGCCCCATGGATTATCGCTAAGTTCTTGTTTCATTTATGGTAACCTGGGTAGTCGAATGTTATGGAAACCCTATTATGACGAAATTGATTGCGTGATTGCGGTGAATTTGACTGATGGGAAACGATTTGTTAGCTTTGGATGTTGGTTAGGATGTACGTTGCTTATTTATGGTTTACATGGTAAAATGGTTGAATGTGGTAAGATTAATTTGAAGTTCCTGTACGATATGGAACGAAAGGGAAAAAACATTAATGGACTGATGTGTAAATGAAGTTTTACTTAGTAGCCATTATAAGTGTCCCGTTTGTAGGTAGGAAATGCGTATGGTCGAACGTCGGAGGATATTTTTGACTCTTATTTTTGTGAATTTATGTGGCGATGCCAGTATAAAGATTCTAGTTCGGATAATTTTAGAAAGTTTTTGGATTGCCTGCTCCTTTGATTTTTTAAGTGAAAATAGATTGATGTGTACATGGACAAAGTCAAGGTAGTGCGCAATGCCAAGTTTGTGCAATTCTCTGATTTTTTTAAGTAGGTCGATGTGTACATGGATACCGAATTTATGCTTTGACTTGTTATTTTGGATTTGTGTAGCAGCGATTTTTTGAAAAATTGCCGCTACAAAAAGTCAAAATAATAAGTTAAAGAATTGCACAAACTCGGTGTCCATGTTACGCCAAAAATTGCCAATTTTCGCAAATATTTTTACCTGGCCCCTTCTAAAATCCTACAACTTTCACAACGAAAATTAATAATGAAAATGAAGCAGTTTATCTATCTCTGTAGCAGTCAGTCCCATTCCCGTTTCAGGCCGGGAAGGGAAAAGGCGAGTTGCAACTGTCCTCCCAAAAGTGTTTCAACTATGTTCTATACAGTTTATGTCTGAGATTTGGCTGGCCATTCCCTCGAACTAATATCCTCACGCTAAAGAAAATCATACACCAGTTAACCCTACTTGATAAAGTGTCGTCGTTCATGAAAATGAACTAAAGGCCAAATGCATCCCTGAAAAGGTGACAATAGAGGTTTAGAGTCTCTTTCCTATACTTCGTAGCAGTCACAGAGCCTCAGTCAAAGACATGAAGGGTCTGCGAATCCACCCAGTATCCCCGCTCAGACCAACAAATATCTGCTGCTATACTGGTACTTTCTTGATGTTGGAGGAGAGACTGCGGTTCCCTGATACTCTTCAGGCGAAGGTACGTCGAAAATTACTGGTTACACCGGATTGAGACTAATCTGGGCAAAACGGTCTCTCACAGATACTTGGCCAAAGTCAATAATCTCTGCATTACGCTAAATGGGCTCTTTTGCGCGCAGAAGTAAGCAAAAAGTAGGTCTTCCGGCACACAACGACATCTTACAGACTATGTCCGCCTTCTCAGGAATGCAGTTGGTCCTCAGTTCATTTTTCGTCACAATGTTCGTCCACATACAGCTAATCTTGTGAACGATTTTCTGGAAAGTTATGATACTGTCCTGATGGATTGGATAACCATATGTTCAGACCTATATCCCACAAAAGTCCGAGTAGGATTTAGGATTTCAAAATGATTGAAAACACAGGGAAAAAATTTCGGAGCATAAAAATTCCGCTTTGCATAAAGAAAACACCCGGACACTTGTTAACTAATTCATAGAAAAATGTGAATATTTCAAAGGATTTTTCAATTATAATAATGGAAAAAAATTCTAATTATTGGAAAAATATTTTAGAACGGATTGTTGAAGTAATCAAATTTTTAGTATCAAAGTGCTTTAAGGGGATACAGCCAAATTATTGTTGATAAACACAATGGAAATTATTTAGGATGCATAGCTGTTTTAGCAAAATTTTATCCCATCTTACAACAACATATATTTAATTTTGCAAATGAAGGTACAACGCATATATCTTACTTATAAGCAAATATTTGCGATGACTTCGTCAAAATACTGAGTAGCAATGTTGGAAGTTTTATTATCTCGGAGCAAAGTATTACTCCATTATAGAACATTCGAAGCAAGATATTTCCCATACATATCAATTAACTAGTGTGGTTAGGTACCTCAATAAAAATACAGCTCTCATTGAAAGGTCTTTTAAAATTCTTAGAAAATATTGACCATAAAACCGCAGAAATAGAAATTCTATTTCAAAGCTATTATCTGAATAGGACATTAATTTGCAATACTGAAGAGAAAGATCTTATGACAATGCCTCTAATACTGGGACATAAACAGCGGCTTCCAAGCACGCATTAAATCTAAAAACATAAAAACAATCTTGCCATTTACGTGCCCTGTGCAGCACATTCTTTAAATTTAATTGGAGAATCGGTGGCAGAATACTGCATACAAGCAACTAAATTACTTTTATTTCTTTGACGCGTCAACATTAAGATGGGAAGCTCTGAAAGATGCTTGC
>KK122043.1:610533-679992 GCA_000611955.2 Stegodyphus mimosarum | reverse complement strand
CCCCAAAAATAAAAGCGCCACTCGTTGATCAGGAACAACTGATTCAATGAAGCAGTAGTTTCCAGTTATGAAAATTTTAAAGATGCTTTAAATAAAATTTACGAAGCCACAAAAGTTGAAGCTTACGAATTGCTGAACTTACTGGAGAACTGTTCTTATGGTAACATTTTGGAGCGAAATATTAGAAATCATACATAAAACTAATATTTCACTTCAAAAAGTAGTTACTACAATTGAAAGTATCATTAGATTATACGCTCCTTTAGAAAAATTTTTATAGTCGAGACGAAATACAGAATCATTTAATTTTTATATACTTGAAGATACAAAAGTGTCCGGATGCAATAAGTACAAACGATTATGCAAAAGAAAAAAACGGAACAACGAAAAAACACCGCAAATACGAAATGCGATGAATACAAACGATTACGCAAAAAGAAAAAAAACACAATGACGAAAAAACATCGGAAAAAAGTTGAATTTATGCCAATAACGAATTCCGCCACATAAATACATATTATGCTATTACTGATACACTTCTAGCAGAAGTATACCAGTACAGAGGAGAAAGTGCAGAGAAGAGAAAGTGTAATTATGATGACATCTACTCAAAATTTGGCTTTCTTGCCAATCTAAAAAATTTAATGAAGATACAATTAGAAAAAATGTTGAAGAGTTATGTAAAATGTACATGTACAATTTAAAAAACAAATTTATTGAAGAATACCTTCATTTATTTGAAAACAAAGAAAATGTACCTACTGCGGATCTTAGTTTAAAGACAATAACTGACTCGAAAACTGACTTTCTAACGTGGTCAAAGAAATACGCCTTTTTTTTAAGCATTTCCATTACAAACTACAGCGGTGAAAGATCTTTTTCAGCACTGAAATAATAAAATATTATTTACGGTCTTCTTTGGGACAGAACAAAGAAAATAATTTATAGAATGACTTATTTAATAACTTAAATATGCCTGGTATTATTAACGAATCTGCCAACGAAAAAGCTAGGAAAATAAAAATAACAGGGCGTTTATAAACGAATGGTGCGGTTTTAAAAATTAATAATAAATCATTGCATTAGCTTTACCGTGTGTAAAACCTATAACTTTATTCATTCATTAATGCACCATTCGTTTATGGTTTTAAAAATTAATAATAAACCATTGCATTACCTTACCCGTGTGTAAAACCTATAAACATTGGCAACTGTCCAAGTTTCTCATGTGCTACCTGCTGTTAGCTTGCCATGCTTACTGTGAAGCGAGCGTCAGTTCCAAGATGGCGCCGCAACAGGAGAGGCTTTCTGTGTGCTCCGTTTTGAGGTGTCCAGATCTGTGGTGTCAGTGCAGCGTGTTTCGTGCACGATTTTTTTTTGTGCGGTATCCCGCGTGAAAGCGCATGGCTAATTTTTCTTCGAACAAGAAACTGTAATCGGCGACTCAATTCTAGGTATTGTTACGAATTTCACATTTATTTGGCTATTTATTTAGAATTTTAATTAAAATTCCTTTTTATTTCCTCGTGCAACGCAGACGATTTTTGAAAAGAAAGCTACGTCGAGGAAAAAAAAATAAAAATAAAAGAGCGCGTGCATTTAATGCTTAGTAAATAAATATCTCGTAATTACTGTTGCCATCCAGAAAAATCGAGATTTTCTACTGATAATTAAAAAGCTTATAAATGCCAAATTGAAATGCCTCATCTCAGTTGTTGTTGCTGTGGTAGTTGTAGCTGTAAAAAGCGAATTGCTGTTTGTTTACTTAATATTGTAGCGATTTCGCTGTGAGATAGAATTATTTTACCTGTTTTGAACTGAGTTTTTGCTAAACGTTTGAGATATTGTGCGAATATCTGTGAAGAAATATTTCAGCATTTTAATTTATTTCTTGTGGAAGGAATAAATTTTTGTTAACCTTTTACAACTTGTGCATTCAATATATAACGAACCCGTACGCACGTAACAATATTTTGGAAACCTGGTTGTTACCCTAGCTAAACACCAGTTATGATGGTTACGTTATGAAATTGGACGGTGCTCCGCTACATTTTCCCAGGAATACATGCAGTTTCTTAATCGTGTTCTTTACCAACGCTTGACTGGACATGCTGCAACAGCAGACAAAAACCTTCTACCCTGGCCCCGTTCGCTGGATTTAACGCCATGCGATTTCTTCCTTTAGGGGTTGAGGAAGTTTGTGTCGAATAAAACATAAACTGCAGATCGTTATGGCGGACATGCTGCACCGAGGGATGGAGGAATTTGATTACCGTGTAAATGTATGTCATGTGACCAAGCGTGCACATAATTGAAGGGTTGTGATTACTGCTTCAAAAACTTGGATAGTAGCCGCTGCTTATGCTGTAAGGTTTTCTCATACAAAGTAAAACATCGATTTTAGATTGTGTAACTGTAATAAACTGACTTCTAGTTCTAAAACTTTACTTGCTCCCGTTATCCCCTGCCCCCGTTTATTTTATTTTATTTTATTACAAAGAGAGGCGCATTACTGTTAGCAACCAACGGGCGCCGAGTATCTTAGAGCTGCCATCATCTAGTTCTGCATCCGTGACTGGAAGTATCAAATTTTCTACTTCTTGAAGTTCAAAGATATCATACTATTGAAGTAACCAATAACCAACTTCTCCCCAATCATTTGCACTTTCTTTTAGTCTTTCGAATTCGGCAATTTAATTAAAATCACATTGCACATAGGAATTTAGAAGCTAATACTAAAGAGCGAAATGGATCATGCCGGTTTTTTTACACTTTAACGAAGCGTCGATCGTTATTCGATGAAATAACTAGTTAAAGCGTGCATTTTAATTTACTGCGCCCTTCAACTGATTTGATTAATCATTTCAAAAAATATCTAGATATTCTATGAAATAGATTAGCGGATTACACTTTAACATATTATCATTATAATCTATGTCCATACCAAATTTCATCAAAATCTGTCTATCATTTCTAGAGATAATAGACTAAATATGAAAATTGTCCTAATTCTGAGCAGTAGTGTAGATGTATTGTACTCATGTGATTATGCGTGCCCAAGTCAAAACTGTTTTAGGAATGCTGCGGGCCGAGATATTTTGTTTCTGAATGACAATACTTGACCTTATCAAACTAATATTGTTGCTGAATATCCTTAAACTGAGGATTTGATCAAATGGATGGGCCACCATACTCGTCTGATCTCAATCGTATTGAATATATTTGGGATGCTCTACGTCCGCAAGCTACGGTAAATTAGCTTCATCTCCAGAGCCACCAGATAGACCTTCCCTTTCAGAAGAAAGCTATTTGATCCCATAGGACTTTATTGATACTTTAATTAACAGTATATAAATATATTTCGAACTATAGATTCCTGCTACAGGAGATTAAACACGCTAACGATAATTATATCTTCAAGAATGCAGATGATGCAATACCCTGTTTTTAAAATTTTCCTGTTTAGTTTGGAATTAGCAGCACATTGTTCTGCTTGCAAAGAAGGTACACCACTGGACTATATCGACGAAGTCTTTTCGAAAATAGGCCTTTTTGGAGTTTAACAGCTCATACGGATTTTAGCAGAATACCAAATAGCCTACACTGTTATAACGGGTACTTAATTTAGAACATAACATAATGCACTTTATGAAATAGCTTTTAATAAATTAGAATTGTAAAAAGTATATTTTTTAGTTTCTCACAATCCGACTTAGTAATCAAAACTGTTGCAACTGAAGTTTGCTAATAATGTTCTATGGAGTGAATTGCGGTTTTTAGTTCTTACGTGTTGTAATATGGTATCACGATTGTAGAAGTGCTTTTGTATTGCTGACCATCCAAAATGCAAAAACACTCGCATCATTTAAATTATCATTTTATAATAGTTCCCCTAGATTATTCACTCTATTTACACATAATTCAGAAAAATTATTTTATATCAGCACAAACTGTTTAAACATGACAATACCTGGAACATTATTAAGTCCCTTAAGAAAATCTTCAGCAAAAGATAACAGCATCCTGACACTGAATTTAACTATCGATTATCTTGCGTCATTGTTACACACGTACACATATATAAGGAATTACCTCACTTCCCCTGGATGATCTTGCGGTATAACTGGTAGCACGTCAGGCTAGCAATCGAAAGATGCGCGATTCTTATCTAGATGATAAAAAAGCTGTTTTTTTTTCCATTTCCAACTTCGAAAAACATAGCTCTATCATAAGTAGAAGGAATACAAGGAATTATAGCAACGACGTATGTGCTCTCGAGATATAATTCGCAACGCATTTGGCTAACAAAGGGAAGATTCGAGGCTCGAATTCCGGCTAAGGCTTAGTTGAGTTTTAACGTTTTTTGGCTACGTAAACATATAGCTCTGTACTGATAAGTCAAGACTCTATGGCCATCCCCACATTTTTCAATGAACTCGTTTGATGATGTGGAGGGCACGTGATTAAATGGGAATGGTATTTAACTGCTGTTGAAGAAGGTAAGGAATCATTCTTGCACTTACTTTTGGGAATGATGGGAAAGGCTGCTGATCTAAAAGGATTTGATAGAGGGCAGACTGTAAAGGCCCGAAGGTTTGGAACGAGTACCTCCGAATTTGGACGACTGGTAGGTTGTTCACGATCTGCCGTTGTTAGTGTTTATGCAAAGTGGATAAATGACGGTGAAACCAGCAGTAGACGCCAAGGTGTTGGATGTCCACGCGTCATCAAAGAAAAAGAACGTCGGAGACTGTTTCGCTTAATACAGT
Organism: Stegodyphus mimosarum; assembly: GCA_000611955.2. Taxonomy (NCBI): domain Eukaryota; kingdom Metazoa; phylum Arthropoda; class Arachnida; order Araneae; family Eresidae; genus Stegodyphus; species Stegodyphus mimosarum. The sequence goes on along the minus strand of KK122043.1, from coordinate 675,223 downwards.
AAATTCAGCGCCAGACAGTGGCTCAGCTGATACCCCATTATAATGCAGTTCATAGTTCAAGTGTTTTGGAACACACAGTTCAGTGGACACTGTTGAATGTGGGACTGCGCAGAAGACGTCCCACTTTTGTGCCTATGTTGACCAAGCGTCACTGTCAACTAAGCCTACAGTGGGGCCAGCAACTTCGAAACTGGACCATGGATAAGTGGAAGACAGTTGCCTGGTCGGATGAATCACGATTTCTCATTCATCACGTCGATGTTCGTGTCAGGGTACGCCGTCTTCCAAGCGAATAGTTGCTCCCGTCTATACAGCAGGTCATACACCGGCTGGTGGTGGCGGTATCATGCTCTGGGGGACGTTCTCACGGGCAATTCTAGAACTCTTAGTTGGGGTAGAATAGACTATGAGAGCTGCGGGCTATCTGAGTACAACTATAGATCAGTTGCACCCGTACATGGCGTCTGTCTTCCCAGCTGGAAATGAAATCTTCCAGCAGGACAACGCCCCATGTCACAAAGCTCGAATTGTGTTGGAGTAGTTCCAGGAACATAAGGATAAATTCCACTTAATGTCCTGGTCACCTAACTTGCCGGATCTTAACCTGATAGAGCACATTTGGAATGTCATGGAGCAACAGCTTAGACTAGGCAGAGTTCAAACACCACCATGTCGAAATATCTCGACTTTGCGTGACCGCTACTTAGACATTTGGTACAACCTGTCTCCAGTCATCTACCAAGAACTTGTCGCATCCATGCAACGGCAAGTTGCAGCCGAAAGGTCGCGCAACGCGTTATTGAGTATGTGGTCATAAAGTTTTGGCTCTTTAGAGTTTAGTGACACCCGGCTAAAATGAAGCGGATGATAATTTGTCACCACCTGGATTTCGTTCCTCTCATGCAACTGCGCTTTAAGTGTAGGAGGGTATAAGGAATTATCGTATTCCCCATTGCGTTCTCTCGTGGTGTATCTGGTAACACGTACTGCTAGCAATAGAAAGATCATTGGTAACCGGCGAGAGGACAGCTGATTTTTCATGCTTTCTGCTTCGAATAACCTAACAGTTCTACACATTCAGAAATTTGAAGATATGCAACACAGTCAGCCGATAAGAACAACTAGTAACACATATGCTTTACAAATACTAGCTAAGACAGGATAGAGTTTACTTGCAGGAGGCGTTTTCAATTGTAATTGTAATGCAATTGTAAGAACACCGCCATTCTGAAAATGGCTGTTGCCGTTCTCATCTTAGCTTGGCAAAAAATTAGTTGTCAATGGCAACAGCCTTTTAGGAAGAAGGGGATGTGGATAAAGAACTATTTTAAGAGGTTATAGGTTAGGTTAGGTTATTCAACTATGGCAAAGCACACGAGGGCTATCTGCCTAAAGGGAGGGATGCCTTCGTGGAGGACTTTCTAAGGGAAACTGGCTCGTATACATGTTACACATGGGGAAAAACACGAAAACGCCCATGCAGCCAGCCCGTTCGCGGGATTCGAACCTCGGACCGAACTACCAGTGTTCAGCGTCTTTACCGCTCGGCCGCTGGTGGGCTATTTTAAGAGATAACCAGTGACTGGTCAATGCTAGAATGTGACGTAAAGGTATAAATATTAGTCATATTTTTACAATATAAGAGATACACTAGAGTACAGCTCCCAACTCGGTTCGGTCTTTCTCGGAGCTAACACACTCAATGATGAAACTCGACGATGCACTAACTCGACTCTTAACTAAGAGACTCTCTCGATGCATTCGACGACCAACTCGGCACTAGACCACGAGACACTCGCTCACTGACTGTTAACTGACTCTCCGCGTACCAGTAGGGTTTAGGGTTTGTATAGCTTTTGGCTTGCGTTCGAGAACATTCTGGGCCAAACCGGTAAGAATGGATTTCAGAAGGTTCTCCAACCGTCTATGGCATATCGGCTATTTTGTCGCAAAATGGGCGATTTTTCGCCAAATATGACAAACCTGGCTTTTCTGGCAACCCTAAACCTGCTTTGTGCGGAAGCTATCCTACCGCGACTGGACATTTCGTAACATTGTTCCCTCCCAAGGACTGCGCGTCCCGAGCAGTACAATCCTTGGCCAGAAGCCAAATTAGATACAAAGAAGTGGTAATAAAACAAACAAACAAGATAAATAATGAAACAGATATTTACACTATTTACACAGACTAACCACATAACAGTTTTAAATTATACAAATTAAAGTTTATAATTGATTTCGGTTTCAGGCTTTTCATTAAGTTATACCCGGGTCAGATACTTTTTCACTGCAATTCTCAGATGTATTTTTGTTGTTCATATTACAGTCTGAAGATTCAGTCCTTTCAGACTTTTCATCCACAGGAAGATCTGGAACAGTTTTCTCACCATTTCTGTAGTTTATTCACATCATGTGTACAGTTCACCTCGGTATTTTTAGCAGTGAGTATATGCTTATTTCCCTCTACTTCCTGACAACCAGTTCCGATGTTTGCATTAGAGTTATGAAGAGAATCAATTTCTTTACAAGCAGAAGTATCTTGGTTTAGAATCAAATCCGTGTCTGTACAATGAGACACACACACAGTTTGCGAAGTGGGTGAATTTTCTTGCAATAGTGGAGCACCCCGTGTAAGTTGTACATCAGCTTCTTCCATCTCAGCATCACATAAACTTTCAGATGGTTCAATAATTGCTAACTGCGACTTCGTAACTTCACTATCAGTTTCTACGAACTTGACAGTCGCATTTTCACATTCTTCTATCTCTACTTCAGGCACGCGAGAATGAGAATCAAAATCTTCCTTCCCGTCTTTTATTTCTTCGCGTTTTCGTTTTTTTTCTTTGATCCCGTTAGATGAATGTTTCATTCTTTCTCAGACATTCCACCAGCTACTTCCTTCATCCTTTGATTCTTCAGATGCCACTTCTGTCACTTCCATATTTTCCTTTTTGAAGCCAGTTTCTTCCGTAAGCTCCACTTTCATATGTTGGAGTTGCTCTCGCACCTTTTCTCGGCCGACTTTCATCTTTTCATATCCAGCTTTTATCTCATCATATCCGGCTTTTATCTTAACCGTCATCTCTTCACATTCAGCTTTTATCTCACCTTTAAGTGAGTTGATGGCGCATTCCATCTTTTCTTGGAATGCTGCAAAGGCAGTCATGAGCTGTCTTAATTGTTCTTCCATCGCTCTTGTCACTGGCATTCACCCTCAAATCCCACATTTGACACCAGTCAAGTTTTTCTTCACGTATGGGGTGGTGGATTTGGAGTGATTAACAACACTTGATGAAGAATGAAAACACAATTTATTACCCAGTATTACTCAGGATAGCTCCAAAAACTTTTATAGATGTCGAAAAACTATGACAAACATGCTGAAACAATCAGCAACACAGGCTTCAAGCTATAACGGTGAAGCCAGCTTCACGGCAAAACACCAAACTCCCGACACGGTTCCGCCGTTCTCGGAACTCAACGTACTCTCGAGACGCTCCACCCTACAACTGGCGATGCACTCGACGATAGTCTCAACGATGCACCAACTCGACAGTAGACTGACGATAAAACTCGATAGACTAAGAGGCTTTGACGAGACATATTAGACTGACGATCAACTCGCTAGACCAGGCACTGACTCTTTACGTACCAGCAGGGTTTATATAGCTTTTGGCTTGCATTCGAGAACATTCTGAGCCAAACCGGTAAGAATTCGTTCCAGAAGGTTCTCCATCCGTCTATGGAATATCGGCAATTTTGTCGCCAAATGGGCGATTTCTCGCTAAATATGCCAACCCTGCCTTCATTTGTCATTTCCTGGCAACCCTAAACCCGCCTTGCGGGGAAGCTATCTTACCGCGGCTAGGCATTTTGTAGCAATATTAAGGCTTCCCAAAATTTTAATCAATATCATAGGTAACGTTAATTGGTACTTTTCAGTTAAGAATACACTACTCATAACTGCATGCTACAAGTGGTAACTTATTTCTTCTCACGAGTAGCTATGTAATATTATTATGAATAAGTGGGAAAAAAGAAAGTTGACTGCATAACTTTCTCCTTTCAGTTGTTTTTTTAATGGGTGCTGATTTTAAAAACTCAATATGGATTACATAATTGCCAAATGACGAAAAGTTACGACCGAATATTTCTAAGGATCCAAAAAACTACTAAATAAAATTGTATTTTACTACTACTGGAGCTTACAAATGGTGATCCAATTAAATACTATGTCATGAAAAGAAAGGATTACGCAGTTGATGCTGGTTTGAAAATTTATGCATTCTTTTTCTCATAGCTATTCAGTTTACTTACTTTTGGTGTCAAAAGTGTATACTGGTAGAATTCTGTTCCCTGCCACTGTTGGCTGGATTAACGGAATTGCGATCTTACTAGTGAATTTTTGTGTTTGCTTTGGCACTTATTTTGTATTTAATAAAAAATCCATTCCTTTTATGAAGCTGTATATGTCCTCAGGGTTGCCATTTCTATATCTAGTTTAAATTTTACACCAAAATATACTCTTTGATCATATAAGGATGGAACTCTTCCAATTATTCAGCTATAATATTTTTTATCAATAAAGGTCTATGGAAATATTTAAGTATCAAACCTTTTTACTAAAAGGTTTGGTACTTATATATTAACACTACCACATTGGTGCAGTCTGATGATTTTTGACAGATTAAGAGGTAAAAGTTACTTATTTAGTTCAAGTTGGTAGTTTTCACAACATTTTTTAAAAAGATTCACAAATTACTGATATTTATCATAAGTCAGCAAACATTACCAACATATGAAAAGAAAACACACTTTAGCAATTTAAAATACAAATTTTAAGTATTAAATAAGGATTACATTATACAATTTAAAAAAAAAAAAACATTTTTTCCCCAAATGTCTATGTAATTTTTTAATAGCAATCTATTTTGCTTTAAAAAATATCAGAGAATTGCAGAGACATCATGGGCTCTCTATACCAAATGCAGCTCCTCGTTGTTCCCTTTAGGGATTTTGAGGCAACATTTTTTATTCCTAAAACAATTTTACTGTAATTTCATGCATTGCTAGCATATTGCACAAGCACATATTTTAAAATTAAGGCAAAAAATATGATTTATTTATAAAAAACCTTGAAACTTGGAATAAAGCAAAAACGATGCATATACTAATGGCAACACTGCTTGAAAGAAGGATTGTTATGAGCATGGTTACCCGAAGAATCGTTGCTACAGTTTTGCACATTCTGAAAATTTGGCAACTTCTACTAAGATAGCTGTGATAACACATAAGTAAAAAAAAACACAAAGTATCAAAGTTCTGACATGGCAACATGCTGAAAGTCTACCTTATTTGAAACAATGTATAAATACAGCATTTCATGAGTTGATTAAAAAAAATAATGGCACTCACAGCATTAAATTATACAGGCAGATATTTTATTATGATAAAGCCTTTGAGGCCTATTTACATTAGAAAGAATGCTTTCATGCAGAATACTCAACATCCATACCAAGGGGCTCACATTCATGTCAAACATATGGGAAGCAAAACATCTCATATATTCAGCTATCGGGTATCGCATTCAGCTGAAATAGCTGCTTAAAAGAATTTTAATTGTTCAGCCAATGCTATTCAATACTTTGACACAATCAAACCTCATTATAACAAACCCGACTTATAACGAATCCTCAAATATAATGAACAAACCTTTTGATCCCCTCCAATTTTCTATACACTTAAATTTATTTTATACTGCTACAGTGAACCACCCAAATGTACAAAAAGTGGACATAATGGACTGTATGGATATTGGTATAAACTTTTTTAGGCTTTTCAAACTTCTTTGAGAATTTCCGCAGTTTTAAATGGAACATCTACTAACCCTTAGAAATGATTCACATTTAGAACTTTAGGATCTACATTCCATCCATAAAGGAATATATTTTTATGCTACTTTTGTTTTATCTTCACCCTAACACAGCTCTGTGTTCTAAAAAGTTTCTGTAACACAGGTGTGAATCTGATTCTAGGAGAACAGAGATGCAATAAGCCTATCTTAGGACATCATATGGCATTAAAGACAACTGAACAAAAGTACGTGAATGGATTCTCTGATTCCATTCAAATTCTTTGACTGAGCTGTTCAGCTGAGCTCTTTTCAAGTCTGATGCTAAGACAGAAATTTTTATATTTCAGATTAACAAAAGTAGTGAACCATACGAGCTTTGAGCAATACATTTAGTTCATTTTTTAAGGAATGAAATCTTGACTCTTATTGATTTGTTACATTTGAGTATAAATGTTGTTCAAGTTATGTATTCAAAAGAAGATTTTGCATCTGTTAGGTCTTTGGCAAGACATACAATATTCTTTGTACAGGTTACTGAAACTTTGCTTTGCAACCACTGATAAAATTTTCCTGCAATTTTCATGACACCAGCAGAAAATTACACATTATTTTTTTTAAACAGTAGTTACATAAAAGTTAGATGAAAATTCATCATTATTTTTTGTTGTCCATTTTTAATATTTTTATATTATTATGTATTAGATAATTCTTCATGTTTATAAATAGGTAATTTGAGGAAAGAATTAAAAATATGATATTCTTGTTAATTAATTTATTGTGTAAAATCATAAACAACTGACAAATTTAATAACTTTGTAAAATAATGATTGTAATTAAATCTTCATACAGTTTCCTTTTTGGAAACAGATTTATTATTCACTTCTTTTGGCAGATGTGACACTGCAACTAGTTTTTTTTTTTAGGTTATTCATCATTCAATTTTTACATGTTTTCACGAGATAACTCCTTTTTCTTACTGGAGCGGATATAGCAAAAGAAACTTCCACTCCCTTGAAATTTGCTGTGGTGGGATTTGACTGTACCTTAGTTTTTAAAATACAGTAATGTTTAATATCCACAGGCAATATGTTCAAAGACTTACTATGGATATGTGAAACTGCATATAACAGCAAACACTGCATGGAATGGTATACAGAGTAATTCTAAATTGCTTTCACGAATTAAGAGGTACTCATCGAGATGAGCAAAAATTACCATAGAACTTAGGGTTGCATTCCTCTCCGAGAGGCAGAAAAGAGGAAAGTTTAAAGACATCGAGGACGAACAAGGAGACTATCTCCTACGACTATCAAGAATTAACCATATGCAAATTTGCACTGAGAAGAAGCAGCATTTTGTTCTCAGTTGAGAAAAACCATTCAATCAGGAAAAAGCCAATCAGGAAAGAAAAAAACGGAGAAAGCCAATCATAGCAAACGGTGTCCTTGAAAACAGCCCAAAATCATTGCTTCAAGCATTACCTTCACAACATCGCCTAAAACTTTTCATGAATGCTATGGCAGAGTACACATAAGAGGAATTGCCAGATATTCACTTCACATACAGTGACCCAAAAGGAAACGGCCATGAAGTACGAAGACTGTACGAACAGCAGTTTCCAACTCATCGGATTCCAAGTCATCCTTCCAGTGTTGATCGAAGACTACGACAAACAGGCTCTTTTGCCATCTCAAAAACATAATGCAGGACATTCTTGAAATGCATATGAACGCCAGAAATGGAACAGCGAGTTTTGACTAGATTTGAAGCAGCTCCTTCCACAAGCGGTGGCATACGAAATGGGTATTTCTTAGCCGGTGGTGTGGCACATTTTATACGAGGAATGCATGCACCCCTACCATGTGCAAAAAGTGCAATCTTTCGACACAGACGATTATTCTTGACGGGGAGATTTTGTGCAGTGGCTGCTTGGAATGAGGAATAACGATCTATGATTTCCTGCATTAACATTATTTAGTGATGAGGCAAAATTCAGTAGAGAAGGCATTTTGAATATGTGCAATCAATATGTTTGGTCTGACATTAATCCGCACTGCACTGCTCTTCATAAATACCAGCAGAAATTTTCTGTGAACATCTGGGCAGGTATCCTAGGTGGTTACCTGCTAAGCTCTTACATCATGCCAACCGGTGCAAAATACCATATCTTCTTGAAACAAGTGCTTCCCAGTTTATTGCAGGCTCTTCCGCTCCCCATCCAGAGAGACATGTGGTTTATGCCCGATGGAGCCCCAGAACAATTTTCCGTCACGGTTTGTAACTTTTTGAATACCACATATCTCACACGATGGATCATGCCAGAGGTCTGCCTCTGGCTTGGTCTCTTCACTGACCGGACATCAACCCACTGGACTTCTTCAACAGCACATGCAATCTTTAGTGTACGAGACACCAGTGGACTCAGCTAAAGATCTCGTGGTGAGAATTGTTGTTGCCACAGACAAAATTAACACGACACCAGGAATCTTTGAGAGGGTACGCCAGTCGTTCCTTCGCCAATGTCAACACGTGGTCAGCATTTTGAGCACTTTCTGTAAGTCTTTTACTAAACAATAAATCTGATGGCACAACTTTTGTTCTCATTCATTCGCTTTCCCAACACTATTGTAAGTTCAGGTTGGAATTCTAATATTCCTCTTTTCTGCCTCTCACAGTGGAATGCGACCCTATGTTCTATGGTAATTATTGTTCGTCTGGATGGGCACTATCACCCTTCTTAATTCGTAAAAACAATTTAGAATCACCCTGTATTCGTATAACATATGTAATTACAGTGGAATTAAATTGGTAAATCCTGCAATTAAGACAACACCAACATTAAATAAATTAAAAACCAAATATTCTGCATAATATAATGCATTATAAACTGCACAATTAAATTAAGTAATACAAAATACACTGTACATTATAGTATATTCTCTTTAGAACCTCTGACATTTTAACTTCATATGCAAAAGAGAAATAAGAAATGAGGATATGCAATTCTTGTTCAGCATAGCACTACTTTTTCTGAGGATGAAAAAAAATTACTACTACTCCCTCTGTCACATAACAACAATTGCAGTTGATGAGTTTAATTTGTCCCATAATGACAAATGTTCAAAAAAAAAAAAAAAGACATATAAAATACAGCATTTTTCATCAAAAAACTTGATTAAATTAAAGAATAAATTAAAAATATTACTCTTATTTTTTTTTATTTTGAATGTTCAGATAGTTCCTGGATTTTTTAATAATTTCATTATTGGTTGCGAAGTCCTGCTTTCCCTATATGCATAAGCTTAAAATTATTGCAGCCATCATTCTTCATTGCTTCCAGCATGAAGTGACAGAAATGCAATATCTGGGATTTCGAGAGAAATATTACCAAAGGCTATGTTTATTGCTTCTATGGTGCCTCTTCTGCTAAAATGAATATATCTTAAGTTTTTCTCCATAATCTTTGCATATTTATGTCCACAGTTCTGTTTTTCCAAAGGATCAACATTAGCATTTTGACTATTATTTTTGGAAGCATATTTCCAGATTGCTGATATGGTCATTCTATTGTGCTTAAACTGTTTTGCAGCACCTCTCTGCAATTTTTCATTTTTCTTTTGATGCCACAAGAACTGGACAATCATAACTTGATCTTCTCTTGAAAACTCTCTTTTCTCATCTTACTTTTACAATAGGTTGATATTCAACTGAAATAAAACAGTTGCTTCTAGTCAGCAGATGATGTTAGAAAAATAGTTATTATCCATTATAATTAGGTTAACCTAAAAATTGAAAGATGACAAGAAACATTGACTTTGATACAAGGCTTTACAATTTTGTACCACGACATAACTTACAGCTACATTTGCTAATAATTCCCATTTAAATATTCACTTGCTCTTACTATTATGGGACAGAGGGAGTATTCATTTTCCTTGAAGTCTAATAGTTTTTAAATGCTTGTAGCATCATTAATTATATATTTATAGTCTTTATTACGTTATACAAGAATTTAAAAATTGGGAAAGCTGAGATCAAGTCATTACGAAGTCAAAGATGAAATCATTACAAAAGAGAAAACAATGAATTCGGATGTAAAAGGGGAAACTGAAAAACTATGCATGTAGAAACAAATCAAATACTCACATTGCATTGATAGCCAAGATTTCCACCAAAATATTTATGACCATTAAATTAGAATATGAGACACAAGTTTGAATAGTTTCCTACAACCAGTGAATATACAAAAAGTTCTGCAAAGATCACTTCCATTCTCCATATTTAGCTACACCGGCTAATAACAAGTGGGTACAAGCATCAGAAGATACTACTAGGCATGTCTAAGCAGTTGTATTTCAGCTATTTTATGAATTGCTGTTACTTTAATAACATTTAGAAACTTACAAAACTTACTGCCCATCAGTGTAAATTTGTAGAAATTCTAATAAATAGATAGTTTAAAAATTACTTATTTTATACTAAAAATTTATTTATTAAAATGTTTATGAAATGACAGTAAAAACAATTTTAAATAAATTTATTAATTAAAAATTTTATGCATAATTTAAGTAAAAATAATGGTTACAATATATTTATATATTTAAGCGTGCCCCTTGGAGTATTGCTAACTTGCTTCATTTATGATAACCTGAGTACCTGAATGTTATGGAAAACCTATTATGACATAATTAGTTGTGTGATTGCGGTGAATTTGACCGATGGGAAAAGATTTGCAAGGGCTTGATGTGTGTTGGATGTTGGTTAGGAAATACGTTGCTTATTTTATGGCTTACATGATAAAATGGCTGAATGTGGTAAGATTAATTTGAATTTCTGCACGATTTGGAGCGAAAGGGAAAAAAGCATTAATTGACTAGTGTGTAAATGAAGGTTTACTTAGTAGCCATTATAAGTGTCCTGTTTATAGAAAGGAAATGCGTGTGGTTGAACGTCGGATGATACCATCACTATGGATGATATTTTTTACTCATTTTTGTAAATTTATACGCCGACACCAGTATACAGATTCTAGTTCAGATAATTTTAGGAAGTTTATGGATGCTGTTAAGGAATTTAGTTTTATTGAAGAAAAGGAAATTTCTAAATAAGGTAAGTGGATATTTACTTTGTATAGTGCTAAGATAAATTTCCTTTTCTATGTTATTTCATTGTTTGATTCAAAATGTAGTTTATTAAGCTTATATATTTTTTGTTTGGCTCTAGAGTAGAAGTGGCTCCTCCTTTGATTTTTTAAGTGAAAACAGATTGATGTGTGCATGGACAAAGTCAAGGTAGTGCGCAATGCCAAGTTTGTGCAATTCTCTGATTTTTTTAAAGTGAAAATAGGTCAATCTGCACAAACTCGATGTCCATGTACCACCAAAAATCACCAATTTTCGCCAAGAGGTACCCGTAAATATATTTTTACCAAAATAATTTAATAATTGCAATATAAATTAAAAAATAATAGAAAAAATTGAAATTCATAGAGTTATCCAATGTTTGCAGAAAAATCTGATATATGTGAAGTCTTAGAAAATAAATTTTAAATTCGCAGAAATTCATGTCACAATAAAAGACACGATCCTAAAACCAGTACCTGAGAATATAAATAAAAGAAAGCAGCATATATCCTTAATGACGCTTTCAAGACTTTGAAAGAGTACTTGATACATATTCTACAATTTAAAATCTTCAACCAGGAAAAAAGTTTTACTAGGTACAACTAGGAAAAAAGTTTTTTTAATACCATTTTGCAAAATCAATAAAAACTCATCCTTTTGTTAATCAAAATGTTATTTAATATGTTAGTTTAAACTCATTTATAAGAATAAATTTAAGATGATGATGACTAGGAAAATGCAGAATATATACACAGAAGAGCTATACTGTTTGCCCACGGAACATAAATCCACAGTGTGAAGAATGACAGGAAAGATTGACTCTCATGTTCTAAGGATAAAAGAATGTTCCTAAGATTTTTGCTTTTCTGTCAGCAAGGGTTTGGTTTATTTAGATTACAGCAAAGCACACTAGGGCTATCTTCCTAAGGGAGAGGATGCTTTCAAGGAGGACGTTTTAAAGGAAACTGGTTCATATACACATTACACATGGGGAAAACCATGCAAACGCCTACACCGCCAGCCCGTTCGTGTGATTTGAACCTTGGACCGAACTATCAGTGCTCAGCGACTTTACCACTCAGCTGCTGGTGAGCCTTCTAGCAATAAAAGAATTAATGCATCTACATAATACAAACTACTCCATTTCACAAATGGACTAATCCACTCATTCATGTAGAAAAACAACCACAGTTCTGCTTTATCTGTTCAGAACTGCTGCTGAAAAGTAAAGTATGACAACAAATTAAGTTTAGTTTAGAAGCATAAATGTAGACTTGTCTTTTTTTTTGTAATAATAGAAAAACTTTGTATTCTTAAACAAATGATATGTTTTCCTTACAAATGACATTTTTATACATACGCAATGCAAATATAGAATGCATTTTTTTTACTTTAATCAAATAAGTACTTAATTCAAGATAATTAATGAATGAGAGTCAAATAAGATTTCCCTCTAAACTTATTTGTGGTGGATTTCACATCTAAAATCAGTCTTCTATCTTTTCAAATCCCTTATATCTTTAAATCACACTTCAAAACACAACTAAGTATAGTTAATTCATATCTCATTCATAACGCATAAAATCAGTAACCAATTATCTATTACATGCATTAAAATGCAACTGCTTAAAATATAAATTATGTAGCATAATGAGTATAAAATTCCACTAAGATTAAAGCAAAATAAAAATCTGATATGCCTATGTTGAATTTTCTATAGAAAATTCAACATAGATGGTAAAAATTGGAACCTCATTTATAAGAAAAAGAAGTTTCGAATTCTTGGTTTTTAACTTTCAAAAAGAAAAAAAATCTAAAAGTAACTGTTATTACTCCCACAGTAGTATACGTTTTGAAACAGAGAGATCTAATTCCTAATGCTACGTCACAATTATATAAAATGTACGTTATCAGCGAAACAAACCAGTGAGACTTACGTGATAAGATAAAACAATATTCAGATAACTGAACTCAAGTTATGTTCAGTTACTCAAAGCGACTAACATCATACAAAAATAGTCAGTTTCTCTCCAGAAAGCACTAATATTCTTAATTAAATTTCTGATTATTCAAACTATATGACCACAGGACCGCAAATTTTTACCAACCCAGAGATCTCGCTTCCAACACTTCTAAACATATGAAACCAAAAAACAAATACCGAAACATGAGATAAACATCAAAGATAGCGATACTTAACTGTTGCCACTTTCATATGTCAAAAAGAACATAATATCCCTTGCAGTTTCTTCTAATGATCTCTAAATTACAAAAGAGGAAATGCTATTATTATTGAATGATTTGTTCTTGCAAATGAAATTTTCAGGGTAAAGTTTTTCAACTAGTTTACGTGTTTCCAATTATATAAATAAAGCACTTGTAAACTGTTTTAATTAATGCACTGTTAATTTAGAAATAAAATAGCTCATTAACTTTATTGCTTTTCAAATGTTCCGTTCTTATAAATCTATTTTCTACTCGTTGTAATTATGGAATGACTAAAATAACATTCAGTAACTTCAGAGTTCTCAGTTAATTTAGATGACCACGAATAATATCTTTTTTACTTAAATATCAGAATCACATTTTATCAACAGCGGAATTTTTGAGAAATAAAATGTGTATAATAAACATTCGGAAGTGTGAGGTGTGTTTATACACAGACGCGTTAGAAGTAGATCCTTCACGTTAGGGTCCTTCTTCAAGGCTTTCAAGTTGTGCAAATGAATTACAGCATGTGTAATCACGGGTAAGTTGAGTCAGCTGGCAAAATTTGACAGTGCAAGGCGTTAATAAAAAATATCGGAACACTTAAAACAGGCTAGAATTGCTTTATTTAAACTGCTACATATAAAAAGTAATTTATTGATTTCTTGCAAGTTAATTTCGCATATATGTGATCCAAAGGTATTTGTATGTTTAAATTCTAACTTCATTGACGTTAAAAACTGAGTATAAGACAAACGTGATTTATGTTTTGAACAATAGCAGTAGTAACAAAAAATAAAACATTCGTGTTATTTTATATGTATAACAGGTGCACTTGTTTAAAAAATATTAAATTTAGATGGTGCTTTGGAGTTCGCCTTATAGTAAATATAATAAATAATGTGCAACTCGCATCGAACTTGCTACTAGATGGAATTTTGGCTATCGTATTGTTATAATAAATTTAATTTTTGTAGAAAATTTCAAATGTGTAAGCCTGTAAGATGTTTATACATTAGTATGATTTGTATTCTGAAATATTGTTATTGAAAATTAATGTGACTCTTTATATTGTTTAATTATATGTTTTGCATATAGTTTGAAAGATAGAATTGGCTTTTGAAGTATTTTAAATTTTGAGGCTAATCATGTTTTTATGCATAAAAATCAGAGTGCAGTGAAATTATGAAATTAAGGCAAACTATGCCAGCTTTAATTAATGAAATATTTTAAGCAAAAATGAGGTTTTGAATTCTGAATAATATATGTGTGTTAAGTTTCAGGGAATACTTTTATCAATATATCATGCTTGCTTATCAGTGTATTTATACACAGCATGTGTATAAAGAAATATATTTTATAGAATTTCATTTTCACATGATTTACTTTCATGCTTAGTTTATTGTTTATGCTGAAACTTCCTAAAAGAAGACTTATTTGCAGAATTGAAGAGCTTCTTTTTGCCTCATAATGAGTGAGAGATCTGCCGAATAAAATTTAAAGTATTTTCGTGTATATAAAAAGTCATAGAAGCATGGATATAAAATTTTATAGTGATTAACATATCTCAGTAGTAATATCAATTTTCTAGTAGTATTTGGATCAATAACACTTTGCTTTGGTAAAACTGTTGCTACTTACTAGTAATCTGAGAGTATTGTAATATTTATGTAAGGGTGTACAGTAGGAGAAATATATCTTTAAAAAAATTCTTGGTTTAGCTGCAGTGAATGAATGCAGCTGCCGTACATATTATATAATTGCAAGTCTGTATAAATATTCCATTTCAAGTTCTGTGAGTGTACTGTTATACATGATTTCTTATCACTAAGTAGCAAAATTACTTTGATGTGTTTAAGGTCTGCAGACTATAAAGTCTGGTTAATAGTATTTTAGTGCAGCAACTGTATGATGGTAAAATATAATTTGAAAGTTTTGTTTTAGAATTGCAGAAAATTTGCCATTGTTACTGATTAGCAAATTAAAAAAAATGTCATTAATTAAGAATTAATATCGCTTTCCCTCTCAAATTAAAGAATGTTACGGCCTTTGGTAAGCACTCTTCCCTTTTTTTTAATTAAAATAATTTGTGCATTTTTTATGATACATTTATTTTAAAATTATGGTTGAGCTGTTTGTGTTTTGATTAGAGTAACAAGGCTAGTCTTGTTTGTAATATTTTATCAAATTTCTTTGTGCTAAAGTTTAATCTCAATTTCATTTTGTTGTGGAATGCCTCAAGCTTTCAAATAGATTTTTTTTAAACTGAAGTGCTCATGATTATTAAGAGTGATTATAAATGATTCATCAGGTCTTAAAACACTGTATTAAAAAAAATGTTACATATGGAACAAAGAATAGTAAATGAAAATAAAGCATTAAGTATTCAAGATTTTGTTCATATTGTGACTAACTTTCAGGGTGGCTGCCTTTGATCTCATATTTATGTGATATTCAGAGTAAATCACACCCTACCTGTGCAGCTAATGAATACAAATGCATTAATAATGTGATTCTTGAGCTCAGCTAAAGTTTTCAGCAGTATGATCATGTAAATAGAATCACTAGCATATCCCGGAAGAAAGGAATTTATAAACTGTGAGGTCTAGGCATTGCTGAGGCCACGCGAACAGTATGAAATCATCTTCAGTGCATTGCTCAATCAAGTAGTGTGGGAGTTCCTTGTTGAGGAAGCCATGCAGATTTTAAAATTGAGACATAAACTTAAATGTTTAACATTTATTTTTGTATGTCATTCGTTAGTCTATGTATAATATTTTTTAAATATGCAGTGTTTTAAAACTTCATGAATTGTTTATAATCGCTCTGTGTAATTTTTGCTTCAGCTCTGTTTATTATAGGTAATTTATCTCAACATAGTGCTCGTAAAATGGTGGCCATTGCAAGGGATGCAGCTGTTATGGAAATAAAATATGTATATGACAGATGATAAATTAAAACTACTCAATATCCACAGGAAAGTAATTAATTTATTTTTTTTACAAAGTTACTATTAAAACTGATCAGTATCCAAAGTAATTATTTTCTTCCAGTTTTTGTTATTTAAGAAACTGAATAATTTCATTCAAAAATATTTAAAAAAATATTCTACTGATTCTATCCAAATGTTTTGAAAAAGACTTAGAAGGTAGATTTGCTAGTGAATACTTTATGAATAGATGAATCGCTTGTTGATGCTTTTCAGGAAGGGTTTGCTGAATTTTTGAATCATTGGTAGAGGTAGGAACTAAATTGGGGTTGGTCTGTGAGTAAAGCAGAAAATGCATGTAATGTTAAGAAACATTTAGTATGAAACATAATTTTATGTAAGTTAAAAATAATTTCAATCTCCAAATGGATGAGAAATTTATGATAATTGGAAGCTTTGGGAATTTATGATTAACCTGATGACTATTTATGTCATCATTCAGTAATCAGATTTCAGTCTGACTGCAAAAGTCGGACCTGTATTCTGTGCATTATTGAAGGATGAAAAGAGGAATTCCTTGAATGCTTGCTTTGAAAAGGCGTCAAATTAAATAGAAATTGTTCCAAATCTTTTGATGCAATTCTGGCAACATGCAGATGGTGTTACTGCTGATGTAAGGAAAACCTTACAAATTAGCTTGTCTGATAGGGACAGAGACTTCTCGAAATTCCTCTGGTGGAAAGATACAGATCAAACCAAATTCATTACATGCAGACATTGTTGTGTCATGTTCGGCATTTCTTCAAGTCCATTCCTCTTGGAAACAACAGTTTCCCACCATTTGGATAATGCTGAATAAGATTTAAGAAGAACGGTGCTTAGATTGAAGAAATCGGTAAAAATACACTTAAGGGTACTCCTTGGCGATTTTTGGCGGTACATGGATACCGAGTTTATGCAATTCTTTTACTTCTTATTTTGGCTTGCATAGCGGCAATCTTTGCGCCAAAAATCGCCACTACACAAAGCCAAAATAACAAGGTAAAGAATTGCACAAACTTGGTATCCATGTACACATCGACCTATTTTCTCTTAAAAAAAAAACCTGAGAATTGCAAAAAAATGGCATTGCGCACTCCCTTGACTTTATCCATGTACACATCAACCTATTTTCGCTTAAAAAAAATCAGAGAATTGCACAAAGTATGCCTTGCACTCTCTTGAGTGTGTCCATGTACACATTGATATATTTTCATTTAAAAAGTCGAAGGATCTCACAATTCTACAATACAGGCAAACAAAAAATACATAATCTCAATAAACTACATTTTATACCAAACGATAAAATAACATAAAAAAGGAAAAACATGTTATAAATTTAAGCACTACAAAAAGCAAATATGCACTTACCCTATTTAGAAGTTACTTCATCTTCAGTCTGTGGCACACAAAATTCATTAACAGCATCCAAAAACTTCCTAAAATTATTTGAACTCGAATCTGTATATCGGCGTCGCCATATAAATTCACAAAAATAAGAGTAAAAAATACCCTGCGTGGTTCCCGACTGTCGATGACATTTTTTCCGGGAATCCCTTTTCACAACACTCCACATGCCTTCAGTATTATTTATATGAGCTTCCGTTTCTGGATCTTTAAACATCAGCACGTGATTCATGGAAAGGTGAACAAAGCCGTTGTCAGAAAGACAATAGTAGGACTTCCAGTAGTCAGATATAATAGTTGTACCTGGTAAAATATTTTGTTCAATTACATCCAATAAAGTTTCTTTCCTTCTATCGTCAACCACTTCAAAATAACACCTTCCCGTCCCTCGTTCTATTCCACCAAACACCCACTTTACCACCACT
Organism: Stegodyphus mimosarum; assembly: GCA_000611955.2. Taxonomy (NCBI): domain Eukaryota; kingdom Metazoa; phylum Arthropoda; class Arachnida; order Araneae; family Eresidae; genus Stegodyphus; species Stegodyphus mimosarum. Next base: position 657,238 of record KK122043.1, on the reverse strand, counting down.
CATTTACCTCTGTTATACTTCTGTTTCCCAAATTTGCTTTCATCTATTTTAACAACATTTCCCGCACCCCCAATCTTTTCACCATTCCGAAGACAAATATCCATGCATACATCCCTACGAAAATTTTTCCAATACTTTACCGTCTTATCATTATTAATATTGAATTCCGTCTTGATAATATTCGAATTAGCTTCATGTACCCAAAGCCATGTAAAAATCAAAATGTCAATCATACTTAAATGACTTTTTCAAACCAGGTACCCTTTCTGATCGAACGCTTCACATAGTGACCATCTGAACCTTTCTTCTTACAAATCCATCTAAGCGATTTTTACGTTCAACTAAACACATATCCTTTCTACATACAGGACACTTCTAATTGTTACTAAGTAAACCTTCATTTACACACCAGTCATTTAACGATCTTTTCCCTTTTTGTTCCAAATCGTACAAAAACTTCAAATTAATCTTGCTACATGCAGCCATTCTACCGTCTAAACAATGAAACAAGCAATATACTTCCCAACCAACACACACCACAAAACCCATACAAAACATTCCATCATTCCAAATTTCCTGGAATAATGCAAACAATTATGTCATACTAGGGTTTCCTTAACATTTAACTAGTCCGGTTACCATAAATGAAACAACACGTTGGGGATAAACGAAACAACAACTTGACAATAAATGAAACAACAACTACTCCATAAAACAAGGGGTATCTTAAAATCTATTCTAACCAAAGAAATCCTTTTATGTCAAGAATTAGCTAGTTTTGAAACCAAAGAGGAAGTAGCCACATTCTAAGAAGAATCTCAAGTTTTGATGTTTTCAGGAGGTTTTGACTTTAGGGGTGGATTGCTGCACAATTCAAAAACAGAAGCATAACTTCCAATCAAAAGAACATTCCAATTCTGGGATATTTTCTGAGAGTGCCCATATAAAAAGATATTTTCTGTCTGTTTCACAGAGGATATTCGACCCTATCCGATTTACTACTCCAACTATGTAAATTCCAAAACTGATTCTACAAAATACATGTTAGATGTAACTTTCTTGTGATAAAAATCTTCCACAAGGTATGGAAAGTGAGTTTCAGGCTCAAAAGGGTGCATTTCTTGAAATATTTTAAAATTTCAAGACTTGTGATTGGATCTTTTGATGAGTGCAGTATCACCGTACATTGTTTTAGTGATGCTAGTAAGGTGCTATATGCAGCCTGCATTTTCTTACGTGCGTATTTCAAGGGCAAAACTTTGGTACAATTGGTATTATGTTAATCAAGAGTAATGCCTGCCAAAGAAGTAACTATTCCTAGATTAGAGTTGCTTGGAGCATTTATGACTACTCACTTGTATCATCAAGTCATAGATGCTGTTAAACTGACAAAGTGCCGAGTGTACTTTTGGAGTGACTCGTCTGTAATTCTGACTTGAATCAAAAAAGATTCCTTCTGGAGTATTTTCATCACAAATCTGTCTCTGAAATAAGGAGATGCACAAATCCGGCAGACTGGCATGTAATTCCAGGCTCAATTAATGCAGCTGATCTTGCCTGTAGAGGGCGTGATGCCAAAATATTGATCCAGAACAGATTGTGAAAGGGTCTGATTGGCTTAAACAAGAGACAGATAAATGGTATATCTTTGAAATATCAGAAGTAGATGAAACGACAGTTAATTCAGAGAAAACGGAAAACAGGGTTTCTAGTGTTTCCTGTATGACCCCAAACTTCAGGGATACATTTACTCGACTTTCTAGCAAGTGTGAGATGTAAGAATGTGAGAGTATTAGTTTAGATCTTTAAATTTTTTAATAATAGTCATTGTGGTAAAAATGTAAAATATAAAGAGTTAACCTCAGAAGATGTGAATTTTTTGTGAAAAAGTTTTTCTATTTAATTAGATTGAAAGTTCTTTCATAACACTGATAGTAAAACTTTAAAAGGGATGCATACATTTAAGGATAACATTGGCCTTTTTCGAGTAAGAACTAAACTGATTTAATGTGACAAAGGAAAGTGTTTTCTCATCACCTAATAGAACAGAACACCGGCAACGGCCACATGCATGTACAGGAACCTTGATCTCCAATTTGTCGGATTATTGGATTGTCAGTGTGAGACGTCCTGTGAAGAGATTTGCACAAAGTGTTATACAGTACAAAGTCTGAGATCCGGACTCGTTGGGACTTAGGCAATTCCGGATTTGGGATTTTTCCGGTTTTTAGATCATCAATTTAAATCTAGTAACATGGCATGCAGAAATTATAAAATTAAAAATATGAAATCGGGATTTATAAAATAATGAACATTTGTGATCTAAAGGGTATCAAAATTTACCAAAAAAAAAAACTTAATATTTATTTGTTTACTTTATTAAACATTTCTTTTAGTGTAAGTTCTTTCAGTTGCTTCGTTTTTTGTGTTAACACTTTCTCTTTAATTCTATAAACAGACATAATTTCCCATTCAGTTACAAAGTCCTTCTGTATGAATCCTGTAATTGCTGTCAAGAATTCTGACTAAATTGTCAACCAAAATTTTTTCATTTTCAATAACCTCTGTGTCACTTTCTTTACTATCAGTAGCGGTATTTTCTGGATTTAGAATACAGATTTTGATGTCCGTTAATTGATTGACGATTGTGACATTCATTGCAATGAAAAACTCCAGTCATATTATCTTCATTTCTTACTGTTTCTCCACATTTCTTTATAAAATCCATATTAGAAAATTTCACCTTTGGTTTGCGATATCCAAAAAATTTCAAATCCGTTCTTCATCTTTATCATCCTCACTATGAAATATGGTAGCTGACCATAAATTATGCCAAGCATTTTTTAAAGTATCTGGAGACGCATCCTCCCACGATCTTGTGATGCTCAACACAGCAAATTTTATGCTAAAATAGCACTTTTTGTTTACTGGACATCGAAATGTGTTTTCGCTTTGTAGATCCTTTTTGCAGCTCCAGAATTAGAAACTCTTTTCGACATAATCGAAAGTTCAAGCTTTATTTTTCATAAAATTGCTGTAATATTAACAGTGTGCAAAAAATAATAAGCTGGATAAAATTAGGACATTAAGAAACAGCGAAATCTGCTATATTAACTGAAATTCCTTAAAATCTGTAAAGTGTAATTCTAGCCTAGATTAATAGCATAAGCTATACTTCAATAGGGAGATTCTCAACATCCATCAACAAATGATAAATTTTAAAATTATTATACGCTTAGTTCCCCATTTTCTATGAACATGCTACACACTGACGAGAGAAGTAACCACATACAGCTGTATAATGATTTTCCTGTACCACTTTGCTGTTCGCCATAAATAATTATAATATGAATTTATTTGGTTAGATAGATCAACTACATTTTTAGCATCATTGTACGAAAAAACAGTGTCTGGCTTCAATTTATCATTTTTGCCAAGAATAATATACTCGTGATTTAGTGAAGTGGCCAGTATGCACACTGGCCTTTTATTGGTCCACTTTACAAATTTTACCCCGCTCCGATTTTCAAACGATATAATATTGGCCCCCCCCTTTTTTTTTGCTTTTCCTGCTGCAGTAGAAATTTTTTATTCATTTTTCCACAGAAGTTCTTCGGCCAAGGGAACACTTGTATAAGAACTATCAGTTAACAATATCCGGCCCTCGAACAATAAGTCCCGTATCAATTTCGTAACTACATCTTCCGAATGTGCTTTTAAAATTCTTGCTTCATCCTTCCTGGAATAAATATGCATACTGTATGTATGACCTTCTGGAAAGCACAGTTTGTGTAGTTTTTATTCCATACTTGTTACACTCGACTGATATATATTGAAGAAAACTGAGGTGTCCTCTCCATGGAACCATGCTTTCATCGATTACTGTTTTTACCGGGTTTGATAGTATTTTTGAAACTACGAACAAGTTTATCAACAATGTTTCGAAGTTTATACAATCGATCCTTGGTTCTAGCAGTAGCATTATTAGTAAAATGCAAATCTTTCAATATTGATATAAATCGTTCACGTTTCATTGCTTTTTTTACACGTGCATTCGCATACATCTCCTTCTTTGACCAGTAAAATCTAATTTTGGGTAATCACACTACACCCATATTAAGTAAAACACCAATAAATGTATTCATTTCACCTTTCGTAACGAGCTTCCAGGCTTTTTGATGCCTTCTGTTGCCAAATGCCACATTAGATATGCACTGTACTGCATATCTGTTTGTCTCTTCAAGGACCATCTCCAATATCTCATCAATGAAGAATAGTTTGTATAATGCAACAGGATTGTCGCAGTCCATCTCTTCAATCAAAAATTTTTCTTCCTCTGCTGTACTTTTTTCTCCTATCTTTTGCCATTCCGCATCATGATTTTGTTCCTTTACCTCAGACCCCAAATCTCCTTCCTGCGAGGTATTTCCATGACTTGCAGTGTCAGATGTTGTTGAAAGTATTCTTACTCTTTGTGTTTCTTCTGATTACAGATGTGGCTTCATCAGACGAATCACTTATTTCCATATCCATTGTATTTAATATTAAGATGGGCAAAAATTTAAAATGCTAACTACCTTTTTAGAAGGAAAGAAAATGTTCACTACCATTACACCTACCAGAAGAAATATGTGCTGAGGAAATTCGTTATGTCAGAACTCTACTGAACTTGCACGTAACAGGTACTTAACACAACCCAGAGTACTTGTAATGAACAGTAAGTGCACTTTCTCTCTTGCCATCGACTCTCAGTAAATCTTATGTCGTTGTCTAAATGTTCGATAATGGTTCCTAATTACTAGGTCACACACTATATATTCAAAAAGTGTCAGCTGGGGCGGATTCGTTCCCCCAAAAGTCACAGATTTGCTTCACTGTGTGTGGGCATCTGTGTATACTTATGTCCATGTTCCATAGTTATTCCATTGATCGATCAATTATTCCTTTTCTATTTTATTAACTAACATAACAATAAACAAATCAACAAACAAAGCTTATAAGATATGTCATCGTGATGGAACACATTGGCATCATAAACGTTACGTAACTAACTAAACTGTATTTTACCCCATCTGGAGGGAAGGAGAAAGATAAAATCCCTCGTTAGGGAAAACGGCCTAAAGTCGTAACATCCTCCCGCCCCGATGAAGATATTCATCCAAAACATTCACCAAAAATACAATTTAACAATGTATAATACTAATACAACAATACAACTCAATGACATAATGAATACAACTGAATATAGCAATAATGAGTTAATAAATGAACAATTCAAATTTACATTAATAGACTTCTTACAACAACAATACTGAATTTAATCATGTAAATCTAAAGTACCTGTAAGCATGGTAGTTTTATTGCTTGAGTTCAAGGTGGTATATCAGTTGAATGGGCCTTTTAATTTTACCTGCAGATGTCTGCAGCGTTACACTTCTTACCTTCTGGTCACGGCCCTTATGCACGTCTATGATTCTTCCTAGTTTCCACATTTGCCGTGGTACCTTGTCTTCACCTATAAGAACTACATCGTCTAGATTAAATTCAACATTAGGAATAGTAGGATTAATGAAATTACAACTTTTAAGTTGAAGAAGATATTCTCCTTTCCATCGTTTCCAGAATGCATTCAAGAGTTTTTCACGGTACAAAAATCGTCTAACTAGATTGTTTCTATCAGTATCATTTAGCTTACTAGAGCCAGCCCAATGGGGTAAGGCGGTAGACCTTCTACCAGTCAAAAAATTGGAAGGAGAGAGAGGAAAGGGTTCATCTGGTTCATTATAAACGTATGTTATAGGCCTCGAATTTAAGATTGACTCTGTTTCTGCCAAAATGGTTAGTAATTCCTCAAATTTCAATAGAGCCCTCCCCAAAATTTTCCTTAAAATGGCCTTTGTCATTTTTACCATCCTCTCCCAGTACCCCCCCCACCAAGCTGCTCGTTCAGCAATAAACTTCCACTTAATACCTTTTTTTCCAAAAAATTCTAGTACTGGTTCCTTTTGAAGGTTACTGTACAGAGTTTTTAGTTCAAGTTCAGCTCTTTTAAATGTTTTTGCATTATCGGATTGAACGATTCGGCATATACCTCTTCTTGATATAAAACGTCTGAATGCTAACAGAAAGTCATCCGTACTCAAGCTGGATACTGCCTCTAGATGGAGTGCGCGCGTAACCGCGCAAGTAAACAAGGCGATATACACTTTGTCTTTATCCTTGGTATACAGAGGCCCGGCAAAGTCCACACCTACGATTTCAAATGGGTTCCCTTCATCAATTCTGTCAATCGGAAGCGGAGCAGTTATTTGAATGCCCCTTTTGGCTTTGTACCGTCTACATACGTAGCACTTGTTGAGGCAAGTCTTTACGGCTTGTCTGCCACGAAGAATCCAATACCTTTCCCTCAGCTGGGTAAGAGTATCAGAGACTCCAGAATGGAACAAATTTTCGTGTTCATTCATAATCACAAGATCGGTGAATTTAGATTTAAACGGTAAAATCATTGGGTGTTTTTCGTAGAACTGGAATCTGGAATTCTGCAATCTGCCTCCAAGGCAAATAAGTCCATCAGCATCTAGACTTGGGTTTAAGTTGAAAATTTTTGATTCAGGACTGATGGTTATCTTTCTTTTCAATTGACTATATTCCTTTTCGAATTCTAATTGCTGTGTTATATGCACCCAATATTTTTCAGCATTTATTAGCTCTTCGGTACTTAGAATACCTGCTCTCTTTTCTGAATTAAACTTACTAGATTTGCAGTTGTTCACGAATCTAAGAACATATGCCGTAATTCTCACTACTTTTCTTAAATTGTTAAATTTTGTTAAATCAAAAATAGGTTCCATCGGTTTTTCGCATGTCTGCAAGAGGACAGAGGTTTTCACCTTTTCTATTTGAACTTCTTCTATGTCGAATTCTCCCTTATCGTTACTCACTGTAATCTCATTTTCCATTAACCAAGATGGCCCCGAAATCCAAGCTTTATCATTTATTAATGTGCTGATGTTCATCCCCCTGGTCAGTTTGTCCGCTGGGTTCGTTTTCCCGCTACAGTGATGCCAGTTCATAGGATTGGTTTTTTCCTTGATTTCGCAAACCCTATTCTTTATAAAAGGTTTCCAGTCCTTGGCGAATCCTTTGATCCAATGTAGACAAATATTAGAATCCGTCCACAAAAAAATATTATTTTCTTTTATCATCGGGAAAGTCTTAGTTAGATACGAACATAGTCTAGCTGCTATCAATGTTCCAAGCAGCTCTAGTCTGGGTAAACTGATTTCTTTTAGAGGAGCTAAACGCGATTTGGCTATTACAAAACTAGTTTTAACATCATCTCCACGTTTTATTCTAAAATAAGCCACAGCTCCGTACACTCTCGGGCTCGCATCCGAAAATAGATGTAACTCCATTTCGGAAATCATTCTATGACAGTACTGTCTAGGTATTATAACACCTTGAATGTAATTGGCTTCAGATACCCATTCTTCAAATCTTTTATTGAACTCTTGTGAAAGAGATTCATCCCAAGAAATTCCCTTTGCCCATAACTCCTGCATTAAAAGTTTAATTTTTATTATGAAGGGAGCTAAAAGGCCCAGTGGATCGAAGATCATACTACACGTACTTAGGATTGTTCTTTTGGTCGGGACAGTTCCTTTGCTTTGTTCAAGATTATTCAACGCAACTTTTAAGATGTCTTGATCATTATCCCAAACCAGTCCAAGCACCTTTAATGGTACGTCTTCTTCATTAGGTATTTTGCGACATTCAAGGCTTCGAGAGTTCCAAATTTCGCGCAATTCTGGGGAATTAGTAACCCATTGACGTAAGTTCATGCTCGCGTCTCTCATGATTTTAGTGGCGTCGCAAGAAATAGAGGCCTCATCTTCAATAGTTTCCACGCCGTTGATTAGATCGTCCACGTAAAGATCTTGTAACACACCACAAGCACTTTTATGTGTATCTTCATAATTTTTAATGTGAAATTTTATGGTTGCAGCCAACAGGAATGGGCTGCATTTTACCCCAAAGGGGACACGTTTCATTCTTAAGACCCTGATGCGACAGTCACTCAAATCGAGATCAGTCCCACAATCTTTTCCCCACAAAAATTGCAAAAATTTACGGTCTTCCTCCGCTATGCTAATTTCTAAAAATGCTCTCTGAATGTCTGCGCAAAATGCTATGGGGTGAGATCGAAACCTCAAGATAATTCTAAGTAAGTCGGGGTTGAGATTGGGACCACTATCTAAACACTCATTAAGAGAAAGCTCATTTTTTGCCTTAGAGGAGGCATCATAACAAATTCTAACTTTAGTAGTTTCCTTTAATTCCCTAACTACACCATGGTGTGGCATAAAATATCCTTCGCTTTTATTACCCGAATTTTGCCCAACCTCTTCGATAATGTTGTCATTTAATTGCTCTTTTAGAATATCCTTATATCTTAAATATAATCTCTTATTTCGCCTGAATGTATTATTTAAGCCGAACAAACGTCTTTTTGCTACATCATAATTATTACTTAATTCATCATGATCCTGTCTCCATAATAATCGAGTTTCGTATCTACCATTCTTATATTTAATGTTTTGTTCAAACGTTTCTACGATCTCCCTATCTGGTTGTGATATTTCCGGTTCTGAAATTCCAATTGCTTCCAAATCCCATAGACATTTAACCATGTCATTTATTTCTTCCCTTAAAACACTTAAATGGGAAACGTGTACGTTTTCACAATTAAATTCCCTCTCCGTACCCTGGATAACATATCCAAAAATACTGTCAGTTGCCATTAATCGTTTGCTTATCTTAACATTTCTTTCCTTTAACACTTCCCAAATAAAGTCTGAGCCAATCAAGAGATGTATTTCTGTTGAGTTTCCAACGTCAGCTAGTTTTATTTGCTTTTGATGCGCTAATTTTCTAATCCATTTTGAAGGCACCTGAATCTGACCCTTCGTAATGTAATCAATTACGATCGCCCTGACTTTAATAGTTTTATAAGGTTCGGAAATGTTTTGCAGTTCAATCTCCACTACATCATAAATCTGCTTTTCTGATGTTTTATTTCCAAACGCATAAATTAGAAGCGTTTCCTGTTTCAGCACCGGTAGACATAGCATTTCGACTATATCGCGCCTGACAAAAGTTCGAGTGGCGCCTCCATCAATCAGACAATGTATCTGAACTTTACCCCCATTCAGCCTGGAATTTGTGACAGCAGTGAAAGTTTGCAAATAAGCTGTTGATTCCGAATTAGTATTTTCTTCTATTTTATTTTCATTACAAAGTAGGGATAGTGAATGGGTATTTTCGGAAAGAGTTTCAGATGTAGAATTTTGATCGAGAGAAGAATTAGGCTTTAATTTCTCTTGTTCACAAATCAAATAATTATGGGGTTGTGAATTGGTGCAAATTTTACATTGCTGATTCTTTTTAAAGCAGTTCTTTGAGATGTGTCTTTTGCCCATACAAATAAAACATCTTCCTTGACTTAATAACGATTTTTTCCTTTCACTAACACTTAAAGGACAATTTTGGTTTTGGTGCAATTTTGAACAAAAAATGCAGTTTCGATTTTCAACAGTTGAAATAAGTGCCGAAGTAGTAGGAACATTTCTTTTAGGAGAATATGGGTATTTAGATTTTGAATAATTATAATTATTTACCGGCTTACGGATTACGTTTTCAGAAACACTGTTTCTCTGATTTCCTAGCAAAAGTGATGTTTCACGACATTCAATTTCTTTTCGTAAAAATTCTATTAAATCCTTAACATCAAATAATTCCTTTGTTTTCCGTTGCCTATTATATAACAAATTTAATTCTTCGGGAAGTTTTTGTAAAATTATCGGTGCGAGGAGACTGCTGTACGTACCAGCAGCCACACCTAAGGATTCTAGAGATCTAACTTGTATTTCAATAGCGTCATACATTTTTCTTAAAGCAGCTACATTATGTACAGTTTTAACGGAATCTACTAATAACAATTTATTCATATGGCAAGAAATAATTAAATCTGTTCTCCCGAAACGCTCTTTTAGCAATGAAATACAAGAGTCATAGTTCTTCTCAGTTATAGCAAACCCTGACACAGCAGCTAAAGCAGTTCCATTTAAATAAGTTTTTAAATATGCAAACTTTTCAATATTGCTAAGAGAATCGTTGGAGTGTATCGCAACTTCATAAGAATTCCAAAAATCTAACCAATCGTTACAATCTCCACTAAATGTGGAAATATTTATCCTAGGAAGTTTTACCAAGGAGTTTTCGTTTTTAACGCGATTTTCACTTGTACGATTCGACTCGACATTATGGAGCAGGTCATTTTGTTTTACCAGATTTAACTGTTTTTCTAGAGAAATAATGCATCTATCTATTTTCGTTTTCAAAGTAATGCCCGTTTCTTTATACTTTTCATTAGCGGTCAGTTCCTTATCTAATTCTTTAATGTCAATAACCCCTTCAATATCCTCATCTAATTTGTTCAATTCTTGTATTTTATCAAGGAGTTGATTTTTCATACCATGTAACTCATCAATTTTATTTTCTATAGTAAACTCTACGCTTAACTGACGGTCAATTACAGTTTCGATTTTAGTCACAAGTTTTGAGAACAATGTTCTGACCGTTGTTCTTTTCGTTTTTATTCTTTCTATATCCATATTTCCCTTAATTCAGTAATTCAGTATTTTATTCTTAGTTTAAAATCAATAATTTATCTAGACTAAATTAAATGAGGGACTTACCTCAATCAAAGTAGTCGCATCAGAATCCCAATATTCCATTACTCGCCAGATCAGAACTGTATACATCACGTCCGGGGCGTCACCAAAAATGTGTATACTTATGTCCATGTTCCATAGTTATTCCATTGATCGATCAATTATTCCTTTTCTATTTTATTAACTAACATAACAATAAACAAATCAACAAACAAAGCTTATAAGATATGTCATCGTGATGGAACACATCCACCATCACGGCATCAGAAACGTTACGTAACTAACTGTATTTTACCCATCGGGAGGGAAGGAGAAAGATAAAATCCCTCGTTAAGGAAAACGGCTTAAAGTCGTAACAGCATCCCTACGCTTCTAATTGGGCCGTCGAAGATCCAGAGGCAGGTCAAAATTCATCTAACTAAAGCCCACCCCGAGGTCCATGGTCTTCCAAGGGGGGGGGAACAATTGCCGTAAAAACACGTGACGGTCCTCAGTCACTTAGCCCGGCAATATATCTTTTGTCAGCAGCCCAGGAAACCAAATACTAGTGACCTCCATCAACTTGCACTTTGGAGGTTTTATCCACATTTAACATTATTCGCACCTTGAGTGCCTGGAAATCGTCAGTTGTAGGTTCAATGAAATCGCCGCTTGCATTTAACATAATTTACGACAAATGCTTGCACTATGTCCTAACACTATTTTTGCCATGCCTATATTTCTTATATGCGCCACCATTCTCCGACGAACACGTAGGACTATTTCTTTTTCCTATATGTAATTGAAAATTTTTTTCCTTCGCACTACAATTGTCTGTTATAGAAGAATATTCCCAGAATTGTGTACGATAGTCAGAATACGTGTCAGACCTCTACTTTTGGAGAAAAATCGAAAAGAGTGCACCAAAATTAGAGCCAAAATGTGTACCATCAGCTTTACTTAACATCTATATGTATACGCAAACTGATATTGCCAAAGTTGAAAAATTGGCTTTCCCGAAAATTGAGGATGATGAACTAAAACCGATTTTGGATTTGTATTACCGAGCAAGAATTGAACACTATAATTTGACACTACACTGCCCCATGAAATGGACTGCTAATTCAAGTGCCGCTGCACGAAAAGAGCAATGAATATCCGTGCCACCATCAGTGTGTTAAAGAGAAGATGATGGAGTGAAAGCTATTGACACCTGTGTATTTTATACTAGGCATCTCTCACAATGAGATAAAGGATTTGGATACCGTTGACAGTAATGGTTTAAGTCATCACTTGCGGTATTTACAAAAACTCCAGAATTATTTATGCTCGAGATTCAAAAATGGATAACTAACATTGCTAGTTCGTGAGGAGAATGATGAGGAGACTCATTACAAACAGGTGATGTGGTGCTGATTGTAACTCTAGATAAGTGCATCAACTGGCCATTGGGACTTGTTCCAGTATTTCTGGTTACTGATGGTAATGTAAGAGTAGCAAAAGTAAAAATGGCTGATGGTGAAAAAATAAAACCCATCGAAAGCCTGTGTTCTCATCCATCAAAGCTACCTTAGCATTTTCAACCTCAAGTGTCATCAAATTCAGATCATGATGCAGATCCTTCTTGCTACAGACAGCTCTAGATTGTCAGACTAATACTTCAAGGATAGTGAAGCCTTTTACTGAGTCCCCTGTGCCAGGTAGGTCTATAACTAGAATCGGAACATGAGTAGAAGTTCATCATGGGCTGAATCTGTGATGCGAATTGAGAATATGTTGCAATTTTAGGAAATTGCAGGTGGGAAGACGTTTAGGAATGTGAACAAATGTAATGAATACAATGCAATTTAATATGTTCATAACAATGTAGATTTTTTTTGTTGTTTTTTGTATATACTTCCCCCCCCCATGTAACGTGCTTGGTGATGTTCAGTTGATATGTGTAAATGCTAAATAAAATTATTGTTTTCAATTAAAAAGGTTTTTGCTGTGATGCTTGTTTCCATTTGTCCACAGTTATTAAAATAAACTGAGACTCTAAGTGATTTTTGAAGGAAGCCTGAAAAGGCCAAGATATTAGAATTTTAAAAGCATCGGAAAGGAATGGGTTAGAATTAATATCGTTAACTGAACAACATAAATTTTTATGAATAATGAAATATATTAAGGAAATTCAGTTCATCAACTGAAAAAAACTAAGTATGATTTTGTCAAACCAGAGCCAAAGTTGTATTTAAATGTCCAGCTATGATTAGATACCAAAGATTTATTGCTAATTTTAAAACATTAGTTTCATGTTCTTGTTGTAAAATTATAATGCTGTTTTCATTTAGCTCATGTATGTTGAAAACATTGAAAAATATGCTATTCCACAGAAATTAAAATCATAGATGGACCTTTAAAAATAAATGTAAAAAAAAAAACTAATAAAAAATAAATAATAATAATAATAAAACTATAATAAATTTAAAATAAACAAATTTTACTTATAGGAGAGAAAATTAGATGACAACTGAACTTGTATCTAAAAGCAATTTTATAACTCATAGAATGATGTGACAGCAAGGTTGTTATGCTCATTTCTAATAGCAGAATGATTCTTTATGATAGCAGGAGGGAACATTTTTGGAGGATTTTAATGTAACCATAAGAGAAAATCCTTTGTCAGCCAATATCAGTTAATTGAATTCTTGAGAAAGAGAGGACTCTGAAGAACAAACTTGCATGATATAAGTAAGAATAAAAGTGGCATGATTTTGCATTTGGAGGCAAGCAAACAAAAATGGTTTATGATAACTATAGTAATAAAATCAAATTCATAGCTAAAAATTGAGATGTCAATGAAAGAAGGGGAATCTAAAACTGAATGGCTGGTTCAGCTTTAATCCAGTTTTCTACTTGCAGGCATAAAAACATTCTGCTAAAAGAAATAACCATAACAATTTGTCATCACACTATTTCATTCAGTTATAAAATTGCTCATCCACAAATTCAATTCATAGGTCATTTTCTTACCTATCAGTAAAATTTGTTCAATTCTTACAGATCTCAACTGTGATTAAATTGTTGAGTAATTCATAGCATATCTTGTCTGTGTGGTTTGACATATATCAGCCATACTAAAAGAGCATTTGTTGAGAACAAGAAGCCAAAATTTAGTTCAGGGTTTACATCTATCCAAAACAGTAGGTTTCTAAAGTTCATGAAGACAAAAGTCAATTAGAAAATATGAAAACATTTTCTTGGACAAAGATGGGCACAGCAGTAAATGTCTTCTTACTTAGATAAACTGAAAGTGAACTCCAAGTTGTCATACATTCTAGTAGCTGAAATCACTTGCACAATATCAGTGCCATTCTTCATTAGCTTCAATTCAGGTCATTTAAGTTTGCAACATCCCTCCCTTTAAGACTTTGGGCGAGTCTCAAACTTCTACCAGAAAAGGTGTATCTTTTCATTATTGCATCATTTTAAATCAAGAATTTTTATGAGAATTTGATTCCTTCTCTCCCGTTCCCTTATTTTCATTTAACAACTGTGTTTCAATAGCATGTATCTTTAAGGTGAAGACTCGCTGGACCAGTCATGAGACTCTCCCGTATTTAGTTTTAGGCCTAGTAGTGTGAACTTTCCAATCTCAACCAGGAATCAGTCCAATAATCTTTGGTATATGCCAAAGTAAATGCTTTTAATTATCATTAATTTTTGTTTTACATGAAGGTTTTCATGCCATTTTGAGTAAGTTCATTAATATATTTTTAAGTTAAAAGTTTTCTCTGTATATTTTTTATTCAGTTTTGGGGAATCCAAATAGTCAATATCCCTCACACTAGAACTGTGTTTTTTCATGAGAAAGAGAGTGAGTGTAAGATGAGCCAATTCCTGTGGATTTTCACGCACATATGTTAATGGCTTACAACACGGGTTCCCAACCTTTTTCATATGCTGCATCCTAAAAAGTTTTTAATATGTTCTCACACCCATACAGCTGTTCCTTAAAAAATGAGGACAAAGTTATGTAATCAAATTTTAATAATAAACAAAAATTAAACATGGGAATAAGACCATTTGTGTAAATCTTTCATAAAATATCAGCGACCTTTTTTGTTCCTGTGTATCGGATAAGAGTTTTCTAAATTGTGGCGGTTTGATGCTAATAACATTATGCGTATCTGCTTGTCCATTCAAGTGATTTTTTAATTTTGTTTTTTCGGTGAGTCATTTACATATTCACAACTTTGCCTTCTTGGATTGGCTATAGCTTACTGACTTTAAGCTGCAAACCCTTTTTGTGGCCAAAGCCTTAAAAACAGCTGGCCATTAAAGCTGCAATACTGACAAGGACAAAAGGTTGCACAGCTAAGTTTATTTTACAAATTCCTTGTAATACCAAGGTGAAATCGCTAAAATTTTGGGTATGTTGAATAGAGAAGATGTGCTATGATCAATATTAAGCATAGCCATGATGAGCAACTATAATCACTGCTGTATAGTGAAGCATAGAGTTAAAGGAACTTTGAAATAGCATTTTGGAATATTGCACTCACTGCATTGCCAGAGTTTGTCTGGTCTTAGCTGCTGGTGATCATTTCTGTGCTTAGGTTACTGACATCATAAACCAGAAATTTTCAGTTGAGGAATGATCTGGTGAATGCTCAGTCCAAAGGAGAACTATAAACTGTTGTGTATCGATAAAATGTCAGATGTTAAGTGTAATGCATGCTCATGCATTATCCTGTTAGAAGGTGGCTGTAGCGTGTTTCTGGAGCAGTGGTACAATAAAAAGCCTTAAAATGTTGGTAATGTGGCACTACCTGGCAAAGAACCAAATCTGTATATTAAACATGAACAGGACGTATATCTATTAGCACTACATATTGCAATAATTCATTGTGCTGCCTAGATATGATAATTCATAAAACAAGATTCCATTGAGCACCCTTTATGGTTGTGCTACATGCTCACACATCCATCATAGGGTTACATGCAAAAATGGGATTCGTATGAGAAGATTTCCTGTGATTCATGCATCCATATAAATCATTCACTTCACCATTGTAGATGCAGATGCTGTGCCATTGAAAGTTGGGAAAGCAAAGGTTAATATACATGCAGGCACTTCTTCCATGTCACACCTTGTTATTTCTTACAGTGGAGTGCTTGTCTTGATTATATAGTTCATATGGACCATTTGCACAAGACGTCACCTCTCAGGCATTGGTACATCTAGGTCATTGTCAGCTTGCATATAGCTCCATTCATCCATTCTGGATCCCTATATTTGCAGACATTGGTTGGATTTCAACTAATATGGGTAGCAGTATGGAAGTATGATAATCTGCAATCATGGTATGCTATTAATTCCCATGATCAGATGCTGTTATATATTCTGTTTTCTTACGTGAGGCATACTGTACACTTCCAGTCAAACAAAAAAGGGGGAAGCGAGATTGATGCTTATGAAACTGATGTATTTTTTTTTATTGGTAGCCTTTTTGGGGAAGGTGAGCACACAGTTTGAGAAAACACATAAAGGAATAAATAACTGCTTCTATTTTTGGGTCTTGTATCCCCCCCAAAAAAAAATCCCCCTTCCTATTGTAATAAGATAATCTCACAAACAGTGCTATTTAGAAGGTGTTAAATCTTTGCTTGTAGAAAAAATATCTATTCATATGTTTTTCAGTTTTATTATCTCCATGCTACAGCTATTAAAAAAGTAAAAACATGCCACAAGCAGTGTCGATACACTCCTGTAAACTTGTGGTTACATGATCCACAGTTTTTCTTGAGGAATCAAAGGGGTCTTGATGTATTCCATGCATTTAAAATAGCATGGATTCTTTCCTCAAGCTCATTTGTGGGAGAAAGCTTATACAAGGTAGGATTCAAAAGTTCACTGACTGAGTCTATAATGTAAAAAATATTATGAATTAAATTTCAGAAACACATCCTTCTTCGGAATAAGACCCTTTTGAAACAACACACTTTCGCCAGTGCCTGTAAAGTTCATCAAAGCATGTTTGGGATACATTTATGGCCATGTCCTTTAATTCAGCCTGCGATGCACGTTTAACTTCATCTGAAGACTGAAATCGACGACCCTGCAAGTGTCTTGCCAGTTCAGGAAATAAGAAGAAATCACAGTTTGCAAGATCAGGTGACTAAGGAGGATGAGGCAAAACAGTTGTTTTCGTTTTCGCAAGAAAGCCATTGACAAGTAGGGATCGGTGAGCAGGAGCTTTGTCATGCAACAGCACCCATGACTGCTCAGCCCACATTTTTGGTCTCTTCTTCCGGATCGACTCATGCAGACGATGCAGGATTTTGACGTAGAGATCTTTGTTCACAGTGCGTCCTTCAGGGATAAATTCCAGATGCACAATGCCCTGGATAGCAAAGAATACCTCTAGCATGACCTTTCCTTTAGAGTGATTTTGGCTAAATTTCTGCTTCCGTGGAGATTGTGATTTCCACATTGCCGATGCTCTCTTGGTTTGCGTGTCATACATAAAACACCGTTTCCCATCTCCAGTGACAGTTCTGCCAAGTAGGGAAGGATCTTTGTCGACAGCCAAGATTAAGTCTCCCACCATTTCCATTTGAATTCCCTTTTGATCTACATTTAACATGCAGGAAACGATTTGTTGACACACCCTATGCATGTTAATATCCTTAGTCAGTATCCGCTGACATGTGCCCTCTGATATCCCAACTGATTCTGCTATTTGGCAAATTGTTTGCTGCCTGTTCTCACGTACCACTGTAGACACCTTTTCGATGTTTTCATCTGTGCACGAAGTCAGGGGATGCCACTTAAAAGCTTCCATTCTCTATAACGTTTCACTTCCGTATACATGCTTCAACATTTCGAAAGTCTCCGTATCACTGTTTCCCAAGCAAACACAAAAATTTTATATTGATTCTCTGCTCAACTGATGTCATTTCTTTCTATTGGCGGTTACTAAATGCACCTGCCTACAAAAAACACTGTCGCCGCGCGCTTTCAACCACATGATTAAGGACAAACCACTTTTAGAAAAGGGGGAGAACGTAGTAACACAGAAACATTCTCGTAGTCGCAGTACTGCAATAAATTTTTACGTTATAGACTCAGTCTGGGAACTTTTCAATCCTACAACGTACATTTCTTTTTTGGCTCACATGAGTTCTCAGATCTCCATTAATGTCTGACCTTCAGTGTGGAATTCTGCACTTCGTTCGTTGTGATTTTAGCTGGAAACTGGAGATTTCTTCATTTACATGAACCATAGATATTAAATTCTAAGCTTCTGTTATGTGTCATATTTGCCATTAAAAATATGTTACATTACTTATTTTCTTCTTAAAAATATATATTGACTTACAGGATGCCCTGTATATACTTGCATCCCTTTTTTTAAATGCTGC
The DNA here is from genome assembly GCA_000611955.2 of Stegodyphus mimosarum. Lineage (NCBI taxonomy): Eukaryota > Metazoa > Arthropoda > Arachnida > Araneae > Eresidae > Stegodyphus > Stegodyphus mimosarum. The sequence continues at coordinate 639,116 of KK122043.1, read as the reverse complement.
AGATATTTAAAATCACTATAGGCTATTCATGATTTCTGAATAAGTATACATTTCATCGGAAACATATAATTTTTCCATGTGTTGAGAATGGATAGATTACTAATCTACTTTCACCTTAAAATTTTATTATATACTTATTCTTTTAAAACAAAATTAATTCTAAACATAAACAGTAATACCAAGAAAATTATTTTCTTACACTTGTTACCAGATTTGCTTTGTGGCTACTTAAAGGTGAAGTAGTTATGTGACAATCTTACCATCTTTTGCATAATAATATACAGTTAGTAATCAAAACATGCATTAAAGTTCTCAGTTCAAAATAATAATTCAGTTTAAAGTTCATTCCAGGAATATAGAAAGTAACTTGAAAGTCCTTCTGCTTATTGTAACAACAGTTTTTTGTTTAATTGACAACACAGGAAGGGATGAGTCAGCCAAGGAAAGTTTCCATTTTTCTTTTGGACATTCTTGAACTGGTGAAGATATCTCCAGGGAAGGAATTTTTCTGAATTTCTGTTTTAACTTGAATTTCTTTTCAGCTGTTTTTTTTTTTTTTTTTTTCATTTTCAACTGAATTTGAGGGAGGCCACTTACCTTCAGCAAATGCCAACCAGTGTAGTCCCTCCTACCATTTGAATTCTATTAATTTGTTGGCAGAGCATCCTCTGGAGGGTAAATGTGCTGGATTTATGGCTCCTGGAACATTGTGTCAGTCTTCAGTTTTTGTCAGTTTTCGTATTTCTTTAACCCTGCTGTTCACAAATGTTCCCCGTCTCATCATTCTTAATCCAGTAGAAGACTGTTGTGGAATCAGTCCAGTAATATTTTTTCGAAATCTCAATCCCAAGATTTTTTTTCGCAAATGAAGCTAATCTAGCTCCAGCAGGGGTGTTTGTGCTCCAGGGATCGTCGTTCAAAAGGAAGTAGGAATAATAATGAATTATTTATTTTGATCTGGGTAATTTTGTTTGCTTTGAAAGCAGAAAACGCAAGGTCACTGTGTGTGGTGAAAACTTTTCCTTTCTTTCTCCAAAGGCAGTGATAATGCATGAAAAGGGGGAAAAAACTTCTTTTTTGTTCTTTCCTTATTGCGAGTTATGACTCATTCCCCCGGTTCTCGGACATTCTCTTCTGGATTCTTTTCGGCAAGTAGGTACGGCAGGAAAAAAGGGAGAGACTTCGTTCGACCAGATGTGCGATCACGTGAGTCTGGGTTCAAATGTCTTATCTCTCCTAGCGTGGCGCCAATAAGTAGAGAAGGGGAATTTTTCGCCGTATTAGCTATTTGTCATTGATTGCTTCGCAACTTTTTTTTCTCTGCTGTGTAAAATTTTCGTTTCATATATTGATGCACGTGTAAATTTTTCATTTCGTTTATTGAAATATTTTTTAATTTATGTACGCAAGAGAATTTCACTATGAAATTTCTCGATATAAATAGTGATATTATACAATTAGAAGAAGGTGACCGAAATGCATTTAGGTGGAATTGGATTGAACGGAGAGATGGTAATGGGGATACCATCGGCACATGGTGCAAGAAAATAAATGTTGCTGGAAAAGCATATAGTGTTTTTTGTAACTCACTGCTGAAGTATGGTGGAGAAGGATTCAAGGCTTTCACAAATCATTCGAAAACTGTGACGCACATAAAATATTCAAAGTGCATTAGACATTCAATGACTTTAAGTAATTATGCTAATTCAAAAAATACTGATGACTTACTGGAGACTGATGCTCGGCCATTGGATATAGTGACAAGAAAAGCACGCCAAGAGGTATTAATAACTTCGTTTATCGCCGAGAATTCTCTTTCTTTCAATGTAGCTCCCAATTTAATTGAACTCTGCAAACAGGTGAGCCGCGATCAGACGGCACTAAACTCGTTGGAAATGTCCAGGACTACTGCATGTTATAAGATGAAATATGGGCTCGCAAAAACTATTAAGGAAAATATCATTAAAACTTTAAAGGAGACTCCATTTTCTCTAAATTTGGATGAAAGTACTAGCAATGCCTGGCAATATTGGTGCAGTTTTATGACAACAATCAAAATGAAGTTGTAGTTCATCATTTTGCATCTCTATAAAGATGGAATCTTGCAATTCAGAAGCTGTTTTTAAAGCAGTTGTTAATACTGTTGAAGATAATAATATTCCATGGGCAAACTTAATTAGTGTATTAATGGACTCATGTAACACCATGCATGGAAAAAAAAAGGGTGTTGAAACCAGACTACGATCAAACAAAGCACCCCACTTATTAGGTATTGATGGTGACACATGTCACAGCTAATAGGTGTGCAAAAAAATTTGCTTCATGTTTTGATAGATACTTAGAAGATTTGTTTGATGACATCTATTTTGATATGAAAAGCTGCAGTAAAAGAGAAAATTTTTTCAAAATCTGTGAATCCCTTGCCATTAAAAAACTTAAGCCCTTGAAGAGACCAGACCATAGGTGGGTGTACATTTTATGTGTTTTAGAAAGAATCAAAGATCTGTGGGATGCTCTTATTGCATTTTATTTTCACTACTTGGATAAAACTGATAAAGGGGATTATTTTTCTTATGTTGAAACTGTATACAATAAAAGAAATATTTCTGCATCTCAGAAAAAAATTGTTGAAGGGGTGTATTCTTGCTTGCATTCCCAACAACTCACAAAGGATGCTTTAGCTCGGAAAAAAAGAATACTAAATGGGTTATTTGTTATGCAAAACAAAACTTTATTGCATATGGCATTATATTCAGCAGTATTACCAGAGTTCAACACATATATTAAATTATTTGAAACAAAAAAACCAATGCTTCATTTAATACATTCCAGTATTTATAAATTGATGGCAAAATTTTTCTCTTTTTTTATGAAGCCAGAAAATATAGAGTGCACATCTTATAATGATTTATTAAAGGTTGATGTCACAAATCCAGAATTCCATCTACCTAGCAAAGTAATATTTACTGGTGCAGAAGCTTCCACTCTCCTGAAGAAATTATCAAAAAATCATCCAATAGCAAAAGAATTCCAAATTTCTCTGATGAAAGCTTATACTAATACAGCACAGCATATGAAACAGAAATTACCCCTTAAAAATTCATATCTAATTAGTTTTACAGCATTAGATCCAGAGCTAAGAGGTAAAACCAGTACAATATTAGCTTTTGAAAAATTATCATCTTTTTTATGTCCCATATTTTTAGTGATAATGAAAAGCTGAATGAAAAAATGAAGCTGAAATAAGGTTATACCAGAGTGATATTGATATCACCAAAGAAATGCTCTACACATCTGATGAAAGTGGAAATCAAGTCAAGTGTACAATTGATAAATATTGGTCTAAAGTTTTTAATTTAAAAGATGATTTCATAAATGATTATAAGTATCCTACATTGGCTAAATTGGTCAAAGCCTGCCTTAGCTGCTTCCATGGCCCATTAGTGGAAAGTGCATTCAACTTAATGGATACACTTGTCACTGACTATAGAACCTCTCTTAAGATTGATTCCCTAGATGCAGTGCAGACTATTAAATATGATTTAATGGCTTCTAAAGAAACCTCATGTGAAAAATATGGCTCAAAAAATCCAATGACTGATCCAATTCACAAAGATCTCTTACTGAATATGAACAGAAGTTGGAAAACATATCAAGAGGACTTAAAAACATGTATTTCAGATGAGTCACCTATAAAAGTCTCTGAAAAACCTTCTACATTAGCAGAAAAGCAAACTGCTTCTGCCTCTGCATGTGCAGTTCTCGAGGAAATTTCTTCAACTGTAAATGAGGAAAATAAAAGTCAACCTTCCTGCAATTATGAAGTTCACCACAAAAGAAAGACAAGCCCACAAACATCAGAAAATAAAAAAAAGCAGCTGAAATTAGATAATTTTTTTTTAAAGAATTAATTCATGTAATTTAAAATATTTACATAAAATGTAGTAGTTTATATGTTTGAAAATTTATAGTTATTAATTTTGCAAAAAAAGTAATTCATTGAACTTTTATAATTAGGTCATTCAATACTTCATAATTGTAATTTTTCATTTCTCCCCCCCCCTTCTCGAAACTCCAAAATGTCGGCAGTAAGTCCGTAAAAGTTTCAGGGGATTTTTTGGGGTCCCACGAACACCCCTGCTCCAGTGAAAAAGGATAGTAACTCAAGTTGGGGAATGGTAGATTTCTTCAATGAAGCTACTCTGGACTTGGCTTGAAGAAGCTGAGCTTCTACTTGTTCCTTATTTTTGCTTTTCAAATGAACTATGGCTGAGGTACGAATTCTTCAAGGCATCAGTGAAAGTGTATAGATTGTGCACCAGAGCATTTTTTAATATTACCTGTCTAGGAATCTTAACTGATGACAATAATGGTACGTTGTTCACCCACTTTAAAACTTTATGTTTAATATCATCTGGGAGTTCAGCATCCCAACTCAGTTTCTCCCCCCCCAGGTCTTTTGTAAGTATAACTTTGGAAGAAGGGTGAAAGGGCAGCTAACTTCTATTGGATCAAAACCTTATGTACAACAGATAGCAAATTCCGTCTGGTCACTGGAAGTTCTCCTAATCATATATTTCGAATGTCAAAATATAGAAGATCTTGCTGTTTATCCTACAATAGTCCTATTACTTTTAAAGGCTCAGATTCATTATAATCCCTTTTATTTTTGTTTTCTACCTTCCTTTTAAATCGAAATGCGCATTTGCCATGATCTCGGTTGCCTGTTGAATGAGAAACTTGCATCTTCTTCAGAATCTACTGAAATCACACAATTGTCAACAAAAGGAAGCTTTAAGCTTCTCAGCAATACTTTTGAGAAGTGACTGATACTGCTTCAAACATGAGTCAATCACAGCCCTCAAAAGAAAAGGACTGCAGTTTAGCCTGAATAACCACATAGCAGTGATGAAATTCTTTTATCTCTGACTGTTCAGCATCCTTCCGCCAGAGAAACCGCAGAATATCTCTGTCATCTCCATCCACAGAAATTTGTAAAAATGCTTTGCTTATATCTGAAATAATGCCTATCGTCTTCTCTCTAAATTTAAGCAGTACTGCTGGAAACAACTCTAGATTTGGCCTTTTTGCTAAGCTGTCATTTAGGGAGGAAAATGTTTTCTTTTTACAAGATGTGTCAAATACTGATCTAACTGGTGTCGAAGAATTTTCTCTGAAAACTGGTCGATGTGAAAGGTAGTGTATTTTCCCCTCTGCTTCATTACTCAGCACTTCTTCCACTTCTGATTGTAACCAATCTCGGAGCACCGCTTTATAGTCTTCAGATTTTTCTTCTAATTTAAGTTTCTTTGTGGTCAAGAGTATTCTCTTTTTAGCAGTGTCTCCATTGACTAGTAAATTATCCCAATCAATCGACCCATGGCAAACTGACTTCATATTTACCACCATCATTTTTTCTCAAAAATTCCTATGAAAGTGATCCAATACAGCCATTTCCAGTTCTATATTAGACTTGCTTTCACAAGGATCAGTTATTCCTAAAGCATCTAATCTCCATAAATTCTGTATCTTATTGCTGTTTATAAGCATACTGGTTATCAAACGTGAAGTACTTTGAAATGCAATACAGCTGCCGCCCAGATGGTATAGTGGTTAGGGGAGCCTGACTGCGATACTGAAGGACTCGGGTTCGAATCCCGGAGAAGACATGGATGTAAGATTGTCTGTCCCTTCATAGGAAGTAGCAGTGGCCGCCTATTAGGTGCTTCCATAATAAAATGGTCACCTCTTCTGGCCTTAGTAGTGGCCAATGCCGTTATAGGCAAGTGCCCGCCATTCAAAAAAAAAAGTGCAATGCAGTTCTTTATCTTGCCCGTAACAATCCAGCTGAATAGTGTCTGTACTGCAACAAGACCAGATAAATGGAAAATGTTCCTAGTATAAAGCCTTCAGCTCCAATTAAAAGTTCTACAGGTAGGGAGTCTTCATCAGTTAGACTGATGCCTTTATTTTGTACTTCAACCATCCAGGGTCCTTCTTGAGGACTATTCTCACAAATAATTTGCTAGTCCAGAACTTGGATTTCACAAGGGTAATTCATCTTTAAATTACTCACCGATACTTTATAACATGTATGTTGTTTTCTAGAGGTGATATCCGCAAACACAACATGTGTTAAATTTTCACTTCGTTGAGCAGTTGCCCCTATTTGTTTCATGGTAGATTTAAGAATATATGGTCTCTGATCTCATGTCAAATAAAGCTGTTACAGTTCTTCTTTTCCCATGTGCTTCAATGGACACAAGCAGAGTTTGTAGAACTTCTGTTTGGCTTTGGTTAGACAACATTACGTTTTCATTAATGTGAATTAATTTTCTTATGCATCGAACATTTGCCTTACACTTTTTTGAACAATGTCCAGTTTTCAGATATACAAAACAGGCTTTGTGTTTCCATTTTCCCTCAAAAGACATTTTTTGGCCTTGAAAACAGTATTGAGAATAGTGTGTTTTGCCACAAAATACACAAGCATGTTTCATAACTTTAGTACCCGAAACTAGTTCATGAGCCATTGGGACAGAAATTTCATCCTTAGTGTACTTTTGGTTCTTATTTGAAACTTTAGATAAAGAAATTTGTTCTACACCTTCAACATTCACTCAAAGAAACAACAATAGCTGGGATAGTTATCACCATAAGAGTCTTTTTTTTTATTTATTTATTGATTACTGGATTGTGTAACCAAACTCTTAACAAATTTGTGGGAATGCATGATTCCACCAATGGGAATAACATGGCCACATACTTGTCAGGAGTTATGCCAGTCGACTCTAAAGACCTCATATGTTACTCCAATCTGTCATACAGCTGCAGGGTGTTAATTTTGTTTTCATTTTCATAACATTTTTTACTACCAATGTTAGCAGTTCATGGACATAATACTCAACAACTTTGCAGCCAAACCTTGTTTTTAGGCTATCAATGGCTTTTGCATAGTTATCAGCAGTTTGCGGATAGCTATCTACAATTTCTTGGGCTCTACTATCAACTGTCATGCAGTGGCTGACATACTGAAATTTATCTTCATAACCAATTGATTGATTCATCATGAATTCTACTGAATTGACTAAAAAAGGGAGCCAGTCTTTCACATCCCCACTAAATTTAACTAATTCTATTTTGAGGAACTTTAATTTTGTTTTTTCTCCTGTATTCATGGCCAATGGTTCACAAAAATTTGAAGGTTTATCAAGACTTTCTTTAGTATGAATACGAGTTATATCTAATTTTTCTCGATATTCTACAATTTTCTCGTATTCAACATCCAAATCATCCAATTTGCCATATATTAAAGCAGTACAAATATTAGCACTTAATTCAGCCAAATCTGTAGGAATTCACTCTAAAGAAGAAATCTTAATTTCTATTTCTTCATGTTTTAAAACTGGTTCATTTAAAGATGCTATTAACTAATTGTAGCGCTTCATGAACAATGCTCTGACAGGTATTGTTCTTTTAATAATATTTTCCATATTAATAAAATCTTAATCACCTAAGTCAATGTCAGCAAATTTGCTGACCTTTATCTTTAAACATCACATCCATACATCACCACAATTTTGAGAATGGATAAATTACTAATCTACTTTCTCCTTAGAATTTTATTACATACTTATTCTTTTAAAACAAAATGAATTCTAAACATAAACAGTGATGCCAATTGCATCAAGATAATTATTTTGTTACACTTGTTGCCAGATTTGCTTTGTGGCTACCTAAAGGTGAAGTAATTACGCGACACCATGTTTTGTTTAGTATTGCGCAGAACACTAAACAGAACGGGAAGCAAAATTGCTTAAGTGTAAATGCAAATTGAATAAATTTGTTGAATTTCTCATTTACTTTTATATTTAATATTATAATTAATCATACTGACCTGTAGTTCCCATCATTGTATGTACACTGTTAAAAAAAGGGGGGGATAGTTCTATATATTGCGTTCTACTGGGCCGATTGACGAAGTTGAATTTTGTTAATGAGCCCAGTTGAATAGGAAATATAGAACTGCCCCCTTTTTTTTGCGCAGTGTACACGATTTGATACTCTTCACAATTCATTTAACTTTATGAAATAAATGTAGAAAATTTAGTTTTACATATGAATTAATATTTTTATGGATAAGCATCGCAAAGTTGAATATTTTATTAAGTAAAATATGCTCATGTATTTCATTTAGTTACAGTAACATTAAATATATATATACATGTGTGTGTGTGTTTTTTTTTTTTCAGGATGGTCGTAAATACATCATCTAGTGACTCGAATGATGTACATTTAAACTGGGGAAGCATTTATCAAAGTGTTCAATGCAGATAACAACAGAATGTGTGCTTTACATGAATATAATTGTATGGCATCTAATCAAAATCAGTTAGCTGATGGTGCTCTTTTGAATATGGCACTGATGCACTCTCTGAATTGTGCTTCAGATCGTTTATCATGTGACTGCATCAATGCAAATGTTAAGGTATCTAAAACTAGTGAAGATTCTGCAACAACCTCATCTATGAACTGTGCCAATCCTCCTATGGATTCTAATAATGTTTTCGACAAAGCTCATAATCTTAATGATAAGAAGTCTCTATATATGTCTAAAGCATGCAAGTATTCATTTATCGCATCAGATTACACTTCTGCTGAAGGACAGAAACTTCTGAGTATAAAGGTATATCAGAAACCTCCAGAAACTGAATGTTCTGTATCTAAAGGTAAAAATTTTCTCTCAAAGAGATCCATATCTGAATATTTCTTAAGTAAAAATGGTGTAGATAAAGATAATCAAGAAGATAAAAATAAAGAAAATAATTTACTGAAGTCATGGCAGCGAACATTTTTCAAACCACAAGTGCTAATACATCATCCTTTTGAAGAATTTCGCCACTGTGATAAGATAAATACATCTTATGTTCAAGACTCCGTAAAAGAATCAACTTTATTCAATTCTGCTGTTTCAGGTGACTTGGGATTGACCTCAAGCAAAAGTAATTATTCATTACATGGTCAACAGGTACTGAATGTTCTTGATCCTGAGCCTGGCGTTTCTGGAATTGCAAATGAGTGTGTCGAGGAAAATAAAAATGTTCAGACTGGATCATCTGATGATAAATTTTCCCATAAAAGCTATAATTTAAATCCAAATGTCAACTTCAAAGTTTTTGATATTGAGTCACTTAGTGAATCTGGTGAACCTTGTGATAATGCTTCTCTAGAGAATAATGCTCATTTCGGTTTGGATGATGCATGGTTTATGCCTAGTTCTCGTCACACCTTCAGTGGTGCTGATATTTCTGGTTCAGCGTCTGCTGCACAGCTCAGTATTGCTAGCAGTTTTGGAGACAGTAGCCTACCTACATGCAAAATTTGCCACACTGTTGCCAAGCCAGATGATCCTTTAATATCACCCTGTCGCTGTACTGGTACTCTGCGATATATACATTGCGGTTGTTTAATGGTAAGTCCTTGTATAAATACATTGTGCTAATATTGCTGCAATATTTTTAATGGTTTTAGAGACACTTTCTATTTTTTTCCCTTCAGAAATGGCTGGAAATTTGCAATAAAAGATCTAGGAAGCCACCAACATGTGAACTCTGTAAATACCAATTTCACTGGCACAAAAAATTCAAGGTAAGTTTTTTTATTAGTTAGCATTAATACTTAATGATAATTTTGAAAAATTTAAGCAGTCAGATTCATGAGACAACTTGTTTTATGTTGAATAAAATAAGTATATAAATGTCATGTGTCACTTCAATTAAAGCACACAACAATTTATATCCAGCAGGTATGATGATTCACAGAAGCTGATACATGAAATGGGGATTTAACACTAAAGATAACAGTATTGAGAGTGTTTTCATTGTTTTTACTTCATTCACCATATCCTCAGCATATTTCTTTGTTGCACATTGTGACTATTTTAAAGCAATTTTTGCATTATTTAGATTTTATATGCATGAAGCTTTAATTTTTTGTGCAAGTAATCATGAACTGTTGATTTTGAATTGCACTTTTCTCTGCTGGGGTTAAAAACAGATTTCCTGAGGCTTTGATTTAAACTCATATATATAGTCAACCTTCTTACTACTTCATGAAAATAGCTGTTGAAATGTCTAGAAAATGGAAAGCAGTCGTCTCCCTGAAAGTGATAACTAACATTTTAAAAGAATTTAATAAGAATGCAAAACTTATGGAAATATAACTGTCAGAAGAAGTGAACATTCTTGTGTCAAGACTGAAAATAAATGTTTTGGAAAAAAGAAAATTAGAAGAAGGAGCAATAATTTGCAGAAAACTGTTTAAGAAATCGTGGGTTCAAAACAAATATCTGGAGGTTCAAACCATATTTTGCCGAGGTTTTCATGCAGTGCAGTTCATCAGATATTTCAGTGAATGGGCCTATGCTAACCAAAAAGTTGCAAGAAATAATGTTGTGAAGGGCAACTGTTTTTTTACTGTCTCCAGCGAATTTGTTGAAGATCCAAAAATTTATCCAAAGAAGTATGTGGATATCAGCTAAAGATGTTTTCAATGTAGATGAAACTAGTTTTTTCTTTCATTATGTGCATTAAAAATGTATGATATCATGTACAAAAGCGCTCCACTGTTTTACTTTTTAAAGATGTACTTGCCAAATATGCTCGATATCATGGACAACAACATTTCACTATTTTTATACTTCGACCAAATAGTGATGAAACAGAAGCTGACACCTCTACTCATAAAGAATGCCATGAGAAAACAAGCTGTTTCAAAAGTGACTATGGTATACAGCAAATAAAAAAGGGAGAATGATTGCAATATATTTGCAGAATGCCTCAAAAAAAATCATCAAGGCATTAATTTTTTTCTTGAGGCAATAAACCATTAAAAAATTCAAGTCATTAAGAAAAAATATTTTATTTCTTTAGTTTTATAAAATCTAGACTTTTTTTATGTTATGCTATTGCCGCCCAGATGGTATAGTGGTTAGGGGAGCCGACTGCGATACCAAAGTACACGGGTTCGAGTCCCGGAGAAGGCATGGTTTGTCCGTCTCTTCATAGGAGGCAAAGGTGGCCCACTTATTAGATGCCTCCATAATAAAGTGACCACCACTTCTGACCACAGTAGTAATGAAGCCAAAGCCAGCTGAGGGCCCGCCATTGGGGGGGTGTGACAGTTATGCTATTTGATTAATATGATTTAAAAAAATAAAATTTTTTAACTTATTTGGAAATATGGATAATATTTTAACAAACTAAGTGTAGGATGATAAAATTAATGTGAAACAGTGGCACTGTGATAAAACTGTAGAAAATTGTTTGTATGCATATCATTCTAAATTAAAGTGTAGATTATACATCTTTCTCATTTATGTATCTTTTCTGAACAGTCCATTGAAAGACATTAACTGTATTTTCGCTCTTAATGCAGAATGCGGTTTTTAAAGGTATCATGAAAGAAATGCTATTCCAATAAATTAAATTAAAACAAATACATGAATAAATATGCTTAAAGTACACAATGCAAATAATTGAATTAATAAGTAGCGCATACACATTAGTAAGTGGCGCTGAATCGTCTGTGAAAGAGAGTTTCTTTTTTATTTGTTTAATTTCTTTTATACATCGTTTTAGATTTATTATAGTATTTAAATGGAATTTGTGGTAATTCTTCAGATGCTATAATTTTTGCTCACTCTGAGTTCTAAATGAATGAAATGTAATGCTGTTAAATGAACCTAGTGCCAAAGTGTGTCTATGGTAAATAAATATAGTGAACTTTAAAGAACGCATTTGTTCTGTTGTGGTTTATGCGCTATTGACGAAGTAGATTTAATTCAAAATTTGTTTACTGTTAATTCAATATGTTTAAAGGAAATGCAGGAAAATTGCATGTAATTTAATATTCCATACAAGGAAGTAATGTGGTGCACATATCAGATTTTTTAAAATTGAATTAGTGAACCTGTCAATGTTGAAGTGCCAGCAGTATCTATTACACAGGTACCAGAATAAGATCTAATGGTATTCTGAATTTTGATGAATTGGTATGACAGTGTGTGATGTCTAGCATCACATTGCCGCCAGACTTGGAATGTGTATTCGATAGGTATAGCGGTATAATCTAATGGCACCCCAAATTGTAACTCCTAAATGATGGACTGGTATGACAATGAAATTCAGGGTAATGTTATTTGTCATCATGTTGCCTCTAAACTGGGGTACAACCTTTGTGATGTTGTAGGCAGAATAATTGTTCATAATTCATAATCGTTATTGTTTTCTGTAATCACATGATACTTTTGCAGCCATGGTGTCTGCTGAGTCGTTATTTGAAGATCACATTGCATGTAAAAGCATGCTAATTTCTGGTATGCTTAGCTGCCCCTTTTCTAAGTATTTGCATTATCAAATTTATGCTGTGACTTTTTTCTTTTGTGAAGCAGTATGCATATTAGTAATTTTTTTTTATATTTTATTTTTTATATCCAATGCAGAAGCTTTTAGAAACTTAACCTTAGGTGGTAAGATACAAATAAAATACAGAGTGCAAGCATTTGGATAGAATTCAATGCAGAACCAGAATTTAAACAAAAGTTTAAAATACTATGAAGAAAAAGTGTGGGATCTCAAGCTTCCCAGTAAGGATTGATTGGAAAACTGTTTGTCAGAGCTAGCTGAACCAAAAAGGGAGGTATCCACCAACCATGAAGTGGTAATTGCTGAGGGGTGCTCAAGACTAGTTGTTCAAATGGGTAGTTGAGCAGTCATGTCCAGCTACCAGTCAGAACTCAGTTTTTTGCACTGTCTTGAACGCAGTGTGCTAAATCAGCAAAATTCTTGTCTAGATTTTATTTTTAATATAAGTTTGGCGATTGCAAATAAACGACTTTATCTTCTTCCCCCCCTTTTTTTTTATTGGAAGTACTTTGTGTTAGTTGGTATCTTTTTTATCACATCATCTGTTGCCTTATTCCCAAGTATGCCACAATAACAAGGTATACTTTTAGAACAATTATAACTATTTTTTATAATTTTTAATTCGCATAGTAAATGGTAATAATGAGCACTTCCATTTAGTGATGTGAATTAAAGTGCAAGCTTTGAAGCTTTTATCGAGTCTTATTGTGTTCCTTGATTTGCTGTGCACCATACCAAATTCTGAAAAGATTCTTTTGTTGCCAAACTGTGCACTGGCTATGAATAATGTTTCAGTAACACTTAATTCTTTTACTGTTCTGTAAGTGTAGATTTCAGCCACCATAGTGGAATCCCTCGTTGCAAAAATTTCATCAATTAGTATAAGATTTCCCGATCCTGCATGTTATGAAATTTTTAAATTTAATTCACATTTTATGCTATTCAGAAAGGCAGTGCATAACATCTTCTTGTATGTTAACCACAAAAAACATTAATGCATTGTCTTTTGCGACTGTCTGTAGCAAATTGCTTGTACTTGTAACAATATTTAGTGCCTTCTTTTTTCCTGCTAAATCTTGGAATGGAAAAGAAAGAAACACTGTTTTTATCATAGTGGGAATAATTGCAATGACTACCTTCTTTCTTCAGAAAGACTCATGCAAAGAAATTATAAACTTGGTGGGTAACTTCTGCTAGGATTTCATTCAGAGCAGCAAACCAATTAGCATTAGTCTGTGAGTTATAAATGAATGAGATGTATAAGCTTGTCAAACTGAGCATTACATACCAAATGACAAAAATACTTGAAATTTTTTTCATGGTTGTACTTCAAATCAGTTAAGAAAATGTAATCTTAGCTGCATGTTTTAAATTGTGCTGCTATTTTTCTGCTTATACGATCTTTTTGAGGAAAGTACAATCTTAAGGAGGAAATACAACATAAATTTGCAACTGTGTATTTGAAGCAGGTTGTGTTATGATTTTTTAAAGTGTGTATTCAAGTGATAAAAATACTGCGACATCTCCTAGAATCCTCCTTGGTACCTTTTTTGTTTAATTTCCCTATTTTTTTCTGCTGGTTGGAGTAAAAGGGATTAACAAACTAAAATGGGAAGAGAGGAGCCTGAGAACAAGATGTTAGTTGTCTAACATATCTTAGTACAACTCTTTTCAAGTTTTGCAGGTACAGGACCTGTGTCAGCACAAGGCATATTAAAGATGTCCAACCGTGAAGACTTTAGTGAGTTTTTGTGAAGCTATTTAAGAATTTTTTTTTATTTACAGGGGTTCTTGAACCTGTGGCAAGGTTATTTCTATAGCACATGCGCAGTCAGTTTCTACTGAAGTTAAAAAAAGAAATTTTTTTCTTCAGAACACCATTTATATTAATTATATTAATGCTTAATTAATATAGCAATTTAATTGATGTTGCTCTCAACTGTTATTTTACATACTGGATTGTTTCCTTATCATATAACTTGCATATATTTTCAGGTTGGTCAGTGGCAATTCCCTCATTGCTCCTGGCAGGATAAAATATTACACACTGTTTTCCTCATTTCAGTGTTAATTATGATTGGATGTGCTGTAGTTACTGTTATGTGCTTCAAGCAACACCGAGGAGCAAAATCAGAGATTACTCATCTAGAACTTACACAGTCTGAAATTATAACTCTTATTTGTGGTGCATTGTTCTTTCTTGCGTTCTTTTTAGCCATGTATGTTGAAATAAAAGCTAGAAATACTATTTATAAACTCATGCTCAAATTCATATATCTAAACCAACAGTGGTATATTGATGAATATGATAAAAAGAAAGAAAATGCAGCAATAGATGTATAATTGTCATATGTATAAAATGTAAATACTCATAAAGAAATGATTTCTCCTCTTTTTGGCCACTTACTGTAGTTTCACTGCATAGAGATATAGATTATTTTTGAAAAAAGAAATGTACAGGCTTTTTTCTGCGTTACAAAACTCTAGCACTTGCCGATATTAGGCTTTTTATACAATTTTAATCTGTTAAATAGTTATCTGTACCTAAACAAGGATTTATTTGAGTGGCTAACAAAACTCTAAATGTGTGCTAGCATTTTATACATTTTGTACCTATGTTTTCTAATGTAATTTTTTACTTAACTATTTTTTAAATTGTTGGCAAGTTTTTCCATGGTAAGGAAATTCAGGATTTAAAATGGCATAGCATTTTACTTCTTTATATATACTATCTTAAGAGATAGAATATGAATGTAAAAATAATAAAACTAATATATATATAAAGTTTTACTTTATTTAAGAAAGATTCATACACTATGGATTGATTGTCATAAATATAAGTTGTGATGGACTCAATTTATTTACTATGTTAAAAATTAGTAATTTAAGAGAGCTTAATTTGTAGTCATTAGTTGTGTAAGATATTATTCACAAGTTAAGCCTTAAGGGGGGAGTTTGAAGAAAGCAAGTCTTGCATAAACTCTGATATGTTTTGTGTTTTCTTTCTCTTTCATCTGTTTACCAAATCAAAGTTTAGCATATCTTCCATGTTTACTGAAATGTTATAATTCTACATTGTATTCTTTATTATGCAAGGGGGGGAATTTTACTGAAGTAATGTGCCTCAAACTGAACTCATAGCCATGCTGATTAATAGTTGTGAAAAAGGACTCTTAAAAATTAATGTTACTGCTATCGGATTGTGGAAGTTCTTTCGCATAGAAAAGGTAAAGATTTATATACTGTTTCATATGAAGGTAATTATGTGTTGGCTATGAGTTTGTCAGATTATGTTTTATGTAAGAAAATGATATGAATTTGGTATGGGTTACAGGTAATAACTATGCAGATACTATGCAGCTTAAAAAATGTGTGTTTGTGTAATAAAACTACACGAAAATTATATAAAGTTTAAATGGATTACAGATAATTACTATGCAAATACTATGCAGTTTTTGCACCTTTAATACAAAGATATTTCATATTTAATCTTTTATTATTATTAGTAGGACTTAGAGAATCTCCCTGTGCGTGTGCTAAACACACTGACCAACTTTTTGCTTATTTTGACCTACTAATGTATTTCATAGATTCAAAATGTTTCATTTTGTAATATCTATTCTATGACTGTCATAGCTCTTTCACTCTTTTCATGTATCCTTAAGAAATCCTGTTGTAATGCAGTGCATTTATATGAATTTCTATAGCTTGGGAACTCCCTTCCTGAAACAAATCACTTTCAATATTTTTTTTTCTGTTATATGAAGGGTGTTCAGTTTAAAAGAAAAACTCATTTTTTTAAACATAAATTTGAAGCAGTATGATAATTATGTAAATATGCTGTTCACAGCTTAAATGAGCAGTCTGCCTTTAAATGAACACCTATATATATGCAAATACATGCATGCATATATAGACATATGTCATACAAAATCTAAAATATTCAAATTGTCCAGTTCTGCGCATTTGTATCATAAATCTATCTGTACCAGGTTCCTTTATATGAACTCTAAATTAGTACAAAATTAATTATATCAAGTTGAAAGCAGTGTAATTTAAAGAATTGATAAAGAATAGAATTCGTAAAAAAGTACAGGGAGCAAGATTTCGCAAACACATGACAAAAATAGTTTTATATGTTTTCAGTATAAAAAACAATTTGACCCTTTAGATAGAGATATATTTAACAACAACATTTTTACATGTACTGGCACACAGTTCAAATAAAATATTCAGTTTCTCACTAATAGCATCATATCAGTTGTATCTTTAAGGTAGTCCCCAGATGAAGATATCCGGGTTAAAGGAGCAGGCTGGCCTTCCACCATGCCTTAACATATCCACCCATATGAAAATTTCGTGACATGTTTGTTGCTAAATGCATAAATCCAGAATTTGTGGATATTGTATGTTAATTCTTCCGTTGTGCGTAGAGCTTGTCATGATCATTTTGTAGTTGTATCACTCTAAGTGCAATGTAATGTCTTTTGTGCCACATGATACACACTCATATTTATAATTTAATACTTGTCTTTGTTAGTTCTCTCTGTACTTGTATTTTAAGAAAACTATGAATTGTTTCATAATATAAAAGAATTTTAATATGCATGGGAAAATTTTTTAATATTTCTTCTTCATACTCAGCAAAAAAATATTGAGGTTTAAAAATTTATATTTACAGTTTTAACAATTAATTAAATTCTGTATTTTTAGTAGAAAAATCTGTTATCATATAAAGCTATATGTGGAAAGTTATCTTGGTAGCTGTTGAATCAGAGTTGCCAATATTTCTAATTTGCTTATATACAAACAATTCAGTAAAATTTACAACTTTCTATTCATTGCCAAAATTTCCTATTTGATTGCCAAACTTTACTATTCTGGAAGAAATGTTCTAATTCTTTAGAAGCTGTGAAGACACATTAGATGTACATGTTCTAATTTTTTAAACATAATAAGAATTTATGTATGCTGTGGAACATTGAGAGTGTGAGAAACATTCATAAAGGTTTCTGCTTTTTAAGCATTTGTTGTTCATTTCTTATGTGTATTGTTAAAAGCATGCAGAAAAATTTGTAATATAAAATTTATGACAAATTAGCTTTTCAGTGAAAATAAATGCTTTTTGTTACGATATGATATTTTTAATGCTGAATTTAACTTATTTTAGTGATTTATAACTGCTTCTCTCTCTGGTTTTTTTTTTTTTTTTTTTAAATTACATTACCAAATTTTACTATTCTGGAAGAAATAACTCTTAATTCATCAGAAGCTATGGAGACACATTAGATATATGTATTCTAATTTTTGAAATAGTACAAGAATTTATGTGTGCCTTGGAACAGTTGAGATTGCTAAAAGCATTCATAAAGGTTTCTGGTTTTTTTCCCTTAATATTTTTTCATTTTTTGTTTATTGTTAAAGGAATGCAGGATAATTTGTATTATAAAATTTGTGACTGTATTTCTAATGCCCAACTTATCTTATTTTAGTGATTTATAACTGCTTCTCTCTCTCTTTTTGTATATCCTCGAAAACTTTTATGTCAGACAGTGTTTTCACAAGAAAACTGCATTCCTGAGCAAAGAGCAGTAGCTTTTGTTGGAATAATTTGTGAAAACAAGTCTTTATTCCTTTTGTATTCTTCTGCCATGATCATAATCTTAAGTTACCTTATCAAGACAAGAGGTAAAGGCTACACATGCCTCAGTCCTGGTTTCACCATATTTAAAAATATTGAGCAAGAATAAAACAACTACCTGTTTTCCAAGGTAGTTATATTTGTTCGTTATCTTGATTTAAGAGTGCAGGTGAATAGATGTGATCTTTTTTTTAAGCTATCTGTTAATGGTTACTAAACACATGAACATAATTTCACCATTTCTTGAAAGATTTTGCTGTGGTGCAGGGAAGCATTTTAGTCAATATGACTGCCAAAACCAAGGTAAACCTCCTGAACAGTTACCTCTTTTAGAATGCTGCATTGGCTAAATTTGTTTCCTTGAATTTTCTGATGCAACGTGAGTCTGACTGTGAGGTTAGCTCAAATTAATTTTGAAATGTATTATAAAAAATTACTGTTGTAATATGTTATGTAACCCAGCATATAATGGTTGGTGTGTGATGTGAATAGCAAAGGGTTTATCTTGAAGCTCGTATGTGTGAACCTTTCTTCTCATGATAGCAGTAGAATTTTTTTTTTCTCATCTGGTTGTAGAAAATTGTCAGCTACTAGCTGAGTATATAGATTCTTTCTTTTATGTCATGTTATGGTGTGTAAAATGCATTGTAATATAGAGAGAGAGCCTTGGCACTAGTCTCATGGAACTAAATCTTTGCTTTGGAATTGGTTCCATGCCTGTTTAATTATATTATTATTTCAACATACAATAAGCTGATTTCTTCTAACCAATAGCTCTGTGGTTTAATAAATAAATAGGTGATTTTCTTGAGATTTCTTTGATTTTAATCAATAAGTATTTTTGAAGCAAAATCTGAAGTTCTACTAATGCAGTTAGGAAAATTAAATACATATAAAAGTGCAACATATTAAATACTTTTTGAGTAATTAATTCATGTGCAGAATGAGCAGTAGTTTCTGTGTGTATTTTGTTCTCCTAAAATGTATGTTCATACGTTTTGTATAAATTTAGTGTCTTTATCAGTTTGTCAGCAGTAAACGGAAAGAAAAGAAATTGGTTATGTCTTTTTTCTGAACTTTTGGAGGGTATTTTGTATTTAAAAAAAAAAAAAGAAATCGGAGAGCTTTGGGGGTAATGTTTATTAACCAGTAAAATGCTTTTAAAGTAACTGTGATAAGTATATTGCTGAAACAAAATAAATGTTCAATATTGTTTTTAATCCTCATTAGATTTTTTTATGAAAAGTATTAAAAAACCGATGTCAACTATCTTGATTATTTGCAGATGATGTCAATTATTATCTAAGTAGCAATTTCATTAGTACTTATACTCAAAAGAAATCTGATGTTTTAAATATGTGTTGATAATATTAGTTTTTAAAAAAATTAGTATTACAGAAACTTTTGCTTATCTCTCTTTATGCATTCCATGTTCCCAAGAAGTAAATGTATTTAAAATCCACTATACTTAATTATAGTGGCTTTGTAAAAGGCCATATAAAAATTTAAGATATGTAGAAAGGGCTCTTACTTGGTGAAGTGTGTTATAAAATTTTCTCCTGTAAACAATGTCATATATATAGCAATATCATTAATATATATGTTGAATTTAAAAAAAAATTAACCATGCATTCATTATGATATTGTCATGTGAAATTATCTTTCAAAAGTGTTTTTAATATATAGTATACTCGTGTTTTAATATCTATTATTAGACTAGTTAATTGCAGAATCTTTTTTAAAAATTAAGCATTAATCAATCATGTAATGTTATGATACTTATGCATATGTGTTCCATGCCTTTCTCTTTTTACATTATTGCGGTTTTAAGTAAAATAAAGTACCGTATTTCTTCACTTATTTTTCATCCCCCCCTTTTTTTTATGTACAACTGAGATGCAGAAAATGTGCTATTTTTCTGAACTCAACAGTATTAACTTAATATAGTGACATGATTTTATAAGACAAGTTTAATAGGCATGTTCCAAATAATTAAAAATTTTCTCAATAAATAATCTTTTGAGTAGTTCATTTTTGCTTTGCAGGATTAATGAAAAAATAAATATAAAAGTGCATTAAATTACTTCTGACACGTATAAAAGTTGAACAGAAATTGTTAAACTGGATATTAACATTTCTGTCTTCAATGTTAAATCAAAATACTAATGAATTCGTAATTATCTTTTTCCGATGCATCACTTTCCCTGCCCGATGCCACATATTCATAGACATAATTAGTTTCAGGATTTTGCCAGATTAAATAATCAAAATCATACATTTTCAAGAAAATTAATATCCTTGTTTATTATTTTGCATCTAGGCATCAGATTGTTACCCACAGCCATATACATTTAATAAAACCTTTGAATTCCGGGTTTGAAAGTTTCTATTAATTTATATATCAAGGAGATGTTTGATTGAAGTTAAGTATGTGTAAAATCACAGCCATAGCTATTCATCTTTCTTGTAAACCTCCTTCATTTAGTTGGCACTGTTTAATGTATCTAGTCGGGTATTTCCATGCGAAAAATATGTGTGAAAATACGGTAATTTTAGATAACATTCTGCATCTCAGTGAAATTAAGGGTTTGAGACCTCAGATAATAAATTATCTCTATTAAATATACATGAACTGTATTATACAGTTATTTTTTAAGTACAGGATGGTGAGAAGATACTGCTTATATTTACTTTGTTCTTTGAATTGTATATTTTCATAAATTTTTGGACATATTTCCATCTGCTCATAAAATTGTTATGTAAAATATCTTTTTATTATTGTTATGTATTTATAGATTTCTCACTCTGTTAATTATGCACAACGACGTTCAAATTTAAATATTTCTATTGTGCAGAATATAAACTAACAATATATAAATAAAAGAACTGTAACAAAACTACCTTAGAATGCAATTTTATTTTCCCCTTAATATATTGGTGAGGCTCTCTTTCTGTCTGCAAATAACATCAGTAAATACTGTCATTTAGGACTGGGCACTTAGGAATATATTAAGCGAAAAAAGTTCAAAATAGAAAGAAATATTTCAGTAATATAATGTGATGTAGTTTTTTATAGTCTGGAGCATAATTTCATTTAAAAGTAACAACTTTCTTGTTCTTTTCAAGTCTGTGTTTATGTAAAAATGCCCTGCCTAAAACGTTTGCTGTGCAATTTTTCGGAATAAAACTGGGTTTGCTTTAAAAAAAATATTAAACTTAATTAAAGCGAAAAGTTATATATTTGTTAAGCCTATTTAAAACATTTTATGACAGGTATGCCAAGATTTTGGGTGCCTTTGTAAATTATATTCTCCACATGCCTTTTTGTATTATGAGAATTTTAGTAAATGAAATAATAAATGATCCTGAAATATAGTTTGATACTCTTTTTATTAAATTTATACATATTAAAATGCCTGAAGATAAAACAAAGTGGTATTTTGGCCTAAATATCGATTTATCATTTACAAATTTTTACTTGTATTTTACAACAATAAAGATTATTAATGACTACTTTCTATTATGAGAAAGACACCTTTCGATATTCCTCCCTGTTTCGCATTCTAAAATCTTTTTCTGCATGCCTAGTATACACACCACAACTTTGGCAGGCTAAAATTCCCATCCCACGGTTGGAGAAAAGGGGATATGTGACATGTCCTTCAAAAGAGATTACCGCCATTCTCATGATTAACGCACACAGTGTTAGCAATTAAATGGCCTCTTTCTAGTGGTAAATGGTAAACTTTTCGCTTCCAGTGATAACGATAAAAATGTGACTGGTATCTAATTTTCTCTCAACGCATGTCAAGAGAGAAGGGGAAATCGTTACATTTCCTCCACCTTCGAAAAATATTTTACTTGATCAAAAATGCTTTCAAAAATATGAATATTATATTAATTGTGTAAAACTACACAGAAATGCCAGTATACTATATTAAAACTACTGACTTAGAACACACACACACACACAAAAAAACAATCGTGCAAACAGTGAAGTTATAAATAATCACAGATAAAATGTAGCTAACTTCTGTTTTTCTAAGTTCAAACCTAGTGCTTTTTATAATTTGTTGCCATACAGTAAAGTAACTGATAAATGAATAGAGCAACATAAAATATAAATCATAATTTATATTAGATTTTTTTGGTAGCTGTTTAATAAGTATGTCTACTATTTAACTGTTGGCATTTATATGTTGCTTCTAGCCCAATGAACCATTTCAAATATGGTTGCAGTGCTAACTCCAAAACATTAATCTGGTTCTGTGGGAAAATATTTAAAAAATACAGAATCCAACCAGCTTTCTGTTGTTTCTGCTCTACTATCTCTTCTAAATCATAAATACTACAGTGACCTGAGTGACAGTACTTTCATATAAAAACTAGTTCCTAGCTTGATGCTCTGCCATTATTCTTCTTTGATGCTGTCATAATATTATTAAACCTTACCTATGTTACCTGCGAAATATCTTGGCTTATTAAGTTGAGATGGCTTTTAGAAACTAGTGCTTTAGCATCTTGTAATCTTAAAACAACTAGGGAAATTATTTCATCATATTCATAGAAAAATTTTCAATCACTTTTAGTCTTCGAAATGTCTCCAATTTTCGAGTTCAGACTTTGAAAAGACTTCATTTTACTTATGGGAACCTCTTTGATATCAAACTCCACTTCATATGCGGAAATACTTAAATATTCTTAACACCACTGGATATTCGGGAAAAATTTGAGTGTCTATCATCCTTTCAAATACAAAAATACCTTGCTTATTCAACTCTATTTAATTTTCAGGAAAAAAATTTAGTGTCTTAACCATGGCTAGTTTATGTAATTTCGGGGTTCCCCAACGAGATCCTCTTCAAATTTGTATTTTCAGGAGAAAGTTTCTGTAGGCTGTTACATAATTTATTGCCACTAATAATTTTATTTTGAAAACAAAATTTGTAAACGCTTATGTATTTCGTACGTTGTATACTATTAAATCTGAAGCTGCTACTTCTCATTCATCTGCTTTGTCCATGTGTACATTTTCACTTAATGAATATTTTTACATTTTGTCTTAAAGAAGGTTTCACTTAATGAATAAATGAAACCCAATAAATCGTTTATATGTGCAAGCTGTAACGTGTTCGTTGTTCTTTAAAATTGAAATTTTTTGACGTATTCAGTTTATTCCCTATTTCATTGCATTGTTTAGTCAGAATCATATTGTCATCCTTCGAACATTATTTAATTTTGTATTATATCGTGACGTTTTCACCACCAAATTCATTTTCTGTTTTCTCATTAGGCGTTGTTTGATAACACAATCTTCGTTCAAGAAAAACTACCTGGACCAGAAATTGATAAATAAATGTATTTATGTGTTCACATAAGGAATGATTTGAAACTGTGCCCATCTGGAATCCAGTTCATATATTGTAAAAATATTCTATAAACGCATCTATTTGTAGATACAGCATACGCACTAATGCATTTTCTAAGTCTGTCTAGAAAAGAGATCAAAATTCTGTACTCTCAAATCAATCCACCTGAGATGACTGGATGCACTAGGAAGCAAATCATCTTGCCAAAGAATGTAATTCCATCGTTTCTACTAGTGGTATTTTGGAAATTTGAGAATGATATATAAATATTGTCTATGAAAAACAACTGAACAGAAAAGGAAGCTTAAGGACAATGTTTTCTTTCTAAATTAATATTTTAAACTATAAGAGTATGCTAATTTTTTGGTGACAATCTGAAGGGGACAGTTCACCAGAAGGAAGGGGCTTCCAGACCTGGCTTGCGCCTTAACACGGTTATATCGCCCAACCCCTGGAGGTGCCACCCTTTCGGTCAACCCAGAGGAACTTAAATGTCTTGCATAACATATTAAAAGAACACAAGCCAAGGTGGACGGCAAAGCATCCACTGTAAGAGAACCAAGTCATACAGTTAGACATGGACCTCCATCAGTGTTGACCAACGGGAGCCCATCCCCCAAAGACAACCTTCGATATCTGACCATGAAACGCCACCACAACCAAAGGACAGACAAGAAAGTACCAGTACGGTCCTTGCCGAGCATGAAACTACCACCAAATAAATGATAGTTCCATTCACTGTGAGGACAGTTTATTTACTCCAGAAGTCGAGGCTGTCTGGATATTGAGATGGTCAGTCCTAGTCGATCCCCAGGGATGGTCATCCGAACATAGCCCAGGCGAGCCTCGTTACCAGCATGACCAAGAGAAGGCCGATGTCGGATTAGGATGGCGAGAAGCTATGTTTCGCATCACTGCCTCGTAGCTATACCCTTTCTAAGAAGGTCCAGACGAAACCCCAGGTTTCCTCCCATTAAATAGTGGGTTCAGGAAATCTGATCCGACACAACTATCCCTATCAATCCGAATGGGATTTGTCGTTGTACATAGGTCAATCAAATATAAAGGAGCCTTTAGTGGCTAAGACTGGGGAAGGGTATTCGTGTGTGAATGGGCATTTGTAGTCGTTAGGTGGGGATACCTAGAATATGGAAATCACATCAGCCGACTTGTGCAATGCTTAAGTTAATAGCCTTTACAATGAGTGAGAGGAGTGTGCCCGTGTCTGTTAAGCAACGCATAATTATAAAGTTCCTCGTCTGTGAAAACGTGAAACCAGCCGAAATTTACAGCAGACAACTTGCCCAGTTCGGGGAAGCTACCCTTCATGGTCAAGAGTGAAGGTTTGGTGCAACGAATTCAAGCAAGGCCTTCCTTACACGTGTTGCGAATAAAGCGCATCCCCGTCGTCCTCGCACCAGTGTGACTAATGAAAACATTGCACGTGTTCGTGAGCTTATCGAACGGGATCGGCGTTTCACAGTGCTTCAAATTTCGGAAGAACTTGGTGTCATCTGTGGAAGCGCACAATCAGTCATCAGAAAAATCTCAGCACGTTGGGTTCCAAGGTTGCTGAATGATTATCAAAAAGGCGCACGAGTTCGGACTTCTCATTTGCTTCGAACTCGTTTTGAAGAAGGGGAAGCTTTTTTGCATAAAATTGTCACCCGTGACGAGACATGGGTGCATCATTACATCCCCGAATCAAAGCGTGCAAGTATGGAGTGGAGAAAGAAAACCCCGTGAAAACCAAAACTCGATTGTCTACGGAGAAAGTGCTGGCTACGTGTTTTGGGAATTGGAGGAGTGTCCTACTGGTAGATTTCTTACACGGATGTCAGACCATCAACGCTACCTACTACTGCGGTCTCTTGGATCAAGTTAAGCTTCAGTATCGACGCAAAAGACGAGATTGTCCCATCCGCGAGGTGTTGCTCTTCCACGACAACGCCAGACCCCATACAGCAGAAACTGGTGGAAATGAACTGGAAAACACTTTATCATCCACCTTACAGTCGACTTATCGCCATGTGATTTTCACATCTTTGGACTTCTCAAAGAAGCATTTGGAGGCAAGCGATTTGAGATCAACCATCAAGTGGAAACATTCGTGCGTAACTGGTTAGATGCGCGTCCGACTTCATTCTACGAGAACGGAATGAAAAAATTACCACAAAGTTGGGGAAAATGTATAATAAAAGAAGGGAATTATGTAGAAAAATAATGTTTAGAAATGTAGCTCTTTCTTGTAAAATAAATTTTGTTTATACAAATGGCTCTTTTATATTTGATTGACCCTCGTATTTTCGGAACTTGGAAATTGAAGCTCTTGGACACTAATGGCGCCACTGGTTGCTAACGAAAAAAAGAAAATCGTGCCGTAAATAGAGCATACTAAAAAGAAAATAAAAAACGGAAACTATTTTTGAAACAATGATGATTTTTGTCTGGCTGGATTAATTTTGAAGCAATATAAACACGTGCTTATAGGGCGAAAAGGTGACAACAAATTTCTTGCTAGGAAAATTGGGCTAGATACTGGGTTCTATTTCAGAATAATAATAAAAATGATGGTAAAGATCCGCTTGTATTTAATGCTTAAGATTACTAACGAAAGTATGAGGTGTTATACAAAAGATTTTACACAAACAGTTATTTTTTATTTATTACACTTGTTCATTCAAAATGACCCTATGTAAAATTGGTTGATGATATGAGAAATAAGATACATAATTTAAGATGTCCGCAGTTATGTTCCTAGTAAATCTTAAATCTACAAGTATAAATGAGTTGCCAAGTGTACTTGGCCAGTTACTTGCACCATATTGAGATTAAAATGATGTTTCATAAAATCAAATGCCTTTTCATTTAGTATAAAATGCAGCAAACATCACCCGAACCCACTGACTGTCTTGTAGACGACCTTGCCACTCACACGCGGTCGCGCATGCGTACGGAACTTTGACGTCATCAGAATTTCGTTATTTTTAACGCATTACTATGCGTATACCCTCGTCCAATTTATTTATTTTTGTTGTTTTTGTTTGTTTGTTCGCTAATAAGCTTTTTCACTTGTTTAATGATGTATTTAGATTAACTATAACTTTTGTAGTTTCAAAGATTATAAGCATTCGCGCACACCTCAAATAGCGTCTTAATTTTTGCTTTCCTATCAGACCACTGTGGTGGGATGTAATCCTACGTTAAAAAAGGGCGATATTGAAGGCATTGATATTTCTTCTCTATATATGTAGCCAGTTTTTCTAAAATGTTTTCCTCAGATTTCTCTTTTAAAAGCAGACTGAGTATTAATTTTCATTTCATAGGAGAATTTCGTCAGAAGATCTGGAAAGAAAGAAGTTTGTTTATTTTAATTATTACTAATAACGAAATGTCCTTGAAAAGGGACTCTATTGGGTTATTTCCTTAAATATTGATTCTAGATGCAATATGCCTCCAATTAAAATATTTCTGAGATAAAGGCATACTTTGGGAAAACAATATTTGCATAGTGAATGGGATGGGTTATATGAGTAATGAAATGTAACTTTTCATATATCCTCCCATTTAATCAAATATCCAATTAATAAAATATTCCTTATACTTTATAAATAGTTATATATAAAGTTTCTTATTCTTAAATGCAAAAGTCGTGAAGTTATAATATTATGGCTTAACTGCCCGAGTCGATGGTAGTATTGACTTAAAAGTCCTTTATTCTGAAGGACCTGCCCCTTCCTTAATTAAAATGCATGTTAATGAAGGCGACATATCAATAAAACAGTAATTAAAAATTTTAACGTACTGTGTAATTATTAACTAGATATTTCGTCTTCAGTAATAAACAATTATGTTTTTAAATATGCAGAATTTGAGGTGTAATTTTTTTTTATATAAAAAATTCATCAAAATTCGTTATTACTTAAAAAGTACTGTATAAGGTTTAGCAGTCTTTTACTTCTAATATGAGTCTGTTTGTTTTGCTTCAATGAAAATAACTAAGCGGCGGGGGGGGGGAACAAGTATAAAAACTCATGTAATTTAATGACTTTGCAGCTAAGAACATAAAATTTACCCAAGATCTTGCCTGATATATCTTCGAAATAGAGGATTACCTATTTCTAGAAAAAGTAAATTTTAATAAAAGCATACGAACTGACGGGTAACAACTTTTTTAAAAAATTTCTGAAATGTGTGGTCACCCCTGTGTGGAATGCAAATTCCACAGTGATTTTCTATGCTGTGTATTAGATTCTCTAGGAGTTCCAGTGCTAATTAAGTGTATTTATGATGACTAACGTTTTGAAGCTCCTGGAAAGTGTTGGGCGGGGCTACAGTGATGCAATGAATCCTTTTAGGGTACAGGTAGATACTGGCGTAGTTGCATTAGTATAGGTAAGTGTGCCATTTGAGTATATGCCCGCCGATATAATAATTCCACCACCGTTTAGATTTTTTTCAAGCTTATTGCATGTTTCCCCCTCCCTTTAGACTGTGAAATGCGTAGAATCACTCTCCCCCCCCCAAAAAAAAACTCGGCTCCAGTCTATGGTACACTGATGATCTCTGTATTGCTGATGTTAATCATAATGAACTGCTGCTACTGGTAGCATTTTGCAGCCCAAGTTAACGGGATACAAATCATGGACTTCCTTGAATACAGCCCTCTCATATGCACCATAGTATATGTGGATAGTAGCTGCAATGAAACTCCTTTGAAATGTAGGCTAATAACAGTTCTCAATTTTAGTGACCATTGCCAAATAACAGTCCCAAAAATCTTTTGTGGCATGTTTTCAACCTGTCTGGTGACATGGTTGTCTGCATATAACACTTGTGTATTTAACTTGTATACAGATTCTTGACATGATGCTTTTGGTTACTTTTAGATCGTTACAGATTCTGTGTCCTGCTTACATTCTCCTAATCTATGAAATGCCTTCTCAACAATATGTTTCACTTTCCACATGCAAAACTGTTCTCAAAGTACATATAATCTTTGAAATCTAGATACCTCTTTGCACTCTTTTCCACACATGCCCAAAGAAGTCGCTTTACTAGTAGCTAAGGTAATATAGCAGTTTACTACCAACCGCCTTTAACTAGACTTCAATTAATAAAAAATACAATTTTTTTTAATTTTTTAAA
>KK122043.1:592190-610507 GCA_000611955.2 Stegodyphus mimosarum | reverse complement strand
GTTAGTTCAAGCAATGCATTCAAACCTGAAAGGCTAAATAAAATTCCAACTACTTTAAGAATGTGGGGTACACATTTAACTTCCATTTTTTTTTAAAGACGCCCATTTACAAACCTCACCTTCCTGAAAATTATTCATTAAATTCAATTAAATGGTTTTCTTTCGCAAAACTCTTCATACAAATTGCTGATATTTACTACACCATCAAGGTTGAGTATCTCATCTGAATTTTCAAGGTTTTTACAAGTTATTTCTCATAATTTTTGAGAAATACAGTACAAAGCCCGAAATCCGAACGTTCAGTGTACGGAATGATCTAAAATCGGATCTCTGAATCATCAGCAACTTTTTTTTAATACTTTACACATGCACATTTTATATTTTCTTTTTGTCATAAAACACGTGGAGAGTATCGATTCTTAATTTAACTTTGGCGCTGAGGCCAACGTGACGGATCATTATTTATTAATTTGTTTTCTTACCGCATGACTATCAACACACTGCAGCTTGAGAAATGACTCCCGAAGAGATGTGTAAACATTTTATAAAATTATTAACTGAATGCCAAATAGCATGGTAACCTTTTATCTTGACTATATGCTTGGCGATGAGTACAGACTTCAGCTAATTCCGCTAGAAGTGCTGACGAGAAATTTAACAAGAATTTCTTCCCATTAAAAAAAAAAAAAAACCGTAAATGATACATACTTATAGGCCAAAAAATTATACTTAGTGCTGTTTGAATTGAGAATAACTCATTTGTTATTCAGTTATGTTCAGGATCTGCGTCAGAGCTGGTGCGGACGCACCGGGTGGCAGAATTTTTAGGGAAGCGCTGAGCAACAAAATTAAGGGATTGCAAAATCTAAGTAGGCATTTGGCAGCAGAATTTTTGGCCTGCAAAATGTTAAGCGCCGTCCCTGGATAAGTTAAGTCTTAACTATATGTGGGAATTTATATATTCGGAACTGTGATAAGCCTTAAGCACGTGCGGGAAATATTCGTAAATAAGTAAACTAATATAATTCATTCATAACTTCGTCAACGTGCGATTTTAGAAGCCAGAAAAATTTAGTGCAACATCATGGCTTTAGTCGTATATCTCATGATACATAGCCAGTAGTGTATAGCGGTCACTAACAAAGCTTTATGATGAAAGCTGTGGATTTGAAGGTTTTTCAGATATCACAAACAGCAAAAATTTCCAATTAATGGAATTTGTGATGAAAAGGGGAGGAGTGGTAATAAATGAAGATGATATACAGAGCCGTAGCTAGGGCTTTCAGCCCCCGGGAACAACTGAAGTTTGCACGCCCCATTCCTATTTGCCAAGAATGGAAAACATTTCCTTCCAAAATTTCTTAACATCAGTTTGGCGCCCCCTGGATGCTGCACCCAGAGACAGATGTTCCCCCTTGCTATGCCCCTGATGATATAACAGAACCTTTATACTTTGATTATAATGCCTCAATCATCAAACAACTAATGGACGAGATCTGTAATCCCGGTCCTAAATTCAGAAAATGTCACTGCTAATATTAAAGAGAGTTACAGAGAGGTTGGTTAGAACGAAATAATTTCGACTGGCAGTTTAATGGAAATTCTAGACGCGACAATTACAGGATTTGAACAATGGAACATAGAAACTGAACAAGAAATTATGTCTAGCTATAGAAACAAAAAGGAAGTATTAGCATGCATACACACACACACACACAAAAGCAAATTAAACAACTTTTATTAAAAGAAATGTTTAATAAAGCAAACAAATAAATTAATTGCCTTAAAATCATAAATGCTTCATTATTTCATATTTTTAATTTTATAATTTCTACTGTATTTAAACTGATGATAGAAAAATCCTAAATCCGGAACAGCCGAAGTTACGACGAGTCGGGATCTGAGCGGATCTTTGTACCGACGTTAACTAAATTCATATGTATTTTCTAGATAATTTAAAATATTATCATAAAACGGACACATTTCTTTTATAAATTTAGTCAGGGAATGT
This sequence comes from Stegodyphus mimosarum, assembly GCA_000611955.2. NCBI lineage: Eukaryota > Metazoa > Arthropoda > Arachnida > Araneae > Eresidae > Stegodyphus > Stegodyphus mimosarum. The sequence continues at coordinate 608,496 of KK122043.1, read as the reverse complement.
GTTTGTATTTATCAAATATAAGAGTAATTCTTATCATTTATAGCATCAACTGTGTAAAAATATTCCAATATGCATGAATAATTTCCCTAAAATTCAAGAAGACATGAAATTGTTGCCCAACATTGCTATAAAAGTGCCTTACTTTCCTTATGATCATTTTCATTTCGGAAGGAAAAAAAAAAGACAATTATAAAAGCCCTTGAAAAACAGCTGTCTTCAGGCTGGTGACATTTGGAGTTAATAAAAACCATGTTGTTGGTAGGTATGGGCCGTACAATTTTATTCTACAAAAGGGGGGGATGAAGTTGATGCCTTTGTACATACTGAAGACTGGCTATACACATTATAATGTAATTGTTTCAATATAGATAGCTAAATTTTCCAAAGCAAATTTCTCAATGTTACATAATATGCAATTTGATAAATCAGCATTCATATTTTTATTATTTTTGCATTTACGCAACTCATATACTGAAAGTTTCTTTTTGATAATGAAATTTGCATTATCAGGAGTATTAAGATCTAAAATAAAGGCTTTTGCACATTTTCAAATTTCATCAGAGTTATAAAGAAAATTAAAATGCTTTTTAAATTCCTTTGCCAGGATTAAGCCTGTGACCAACTGATTAAGACGGCTAAAGATTGGTAGTTTTAGCCCTGGTGAACAAACTGGATGCATGGATGTTTTTGTTATACTTGTAAGAATATTTTTAACAAGTATTTGAAATGTAATCCCTATATATATATATAAAATTTTGCTGAATAGCGTGATGCTGATAATTCATTTTCACAACCTAAACTGGAATTATTTTGGCTGTGTTTAACACAATGATACACTATTGCCAATTCATAAGCTGTCATGCTTTTAAGACTTAAGATTCACAGAATAATTGAATAATATGGTGTTTAGTTTCATTTTATTTATGCTGAAAATCCATCTATAACTCAAATTGGAAAATTCCACGAGAAATGTTGAACTGTTTTTGGCACAAACTTATGATATGCAAAATTTGCTGTCAGCCTTGTTACTATCCATTTGGAAGTATCTTTTTCCATTTGATTCGAACATATTTGTTGATACTGTGACTTTTTGTTCTTTTCTTTGGGATAACCCATTCAACTTTTTAATTAGAATACATTTTAGTGAAAGTTTGATCATCTGACAAAAATTATTGCAGTTTTGAATAAAAAGTGTTGGTACGTGTATCAAACACGCCTGATCTTGTGCACTCAAATTTTCACTTGTTTCGCTGTCTTAAAAATTTCTTTCATGGTATAACATTCAATTCAGATGAGGCCGTAAATTAGCATTTTGTTCAGCTCTTTTCTGACAAAGCTAGGTTCTTTTGTGAATGAGGAATTACAAAGCTCAATGAAAGAAAGTGAAAAGTTATCAAAACAAAATGGGCAATATATTATTTACTGGATCATTGTTTTTACATAAACAAAGGAGCTTTGAAGAACATAGACAAAATATGTCATGACTTTTTCAGATCTGGCCTGTATGGTTCCCAATTTTCTTATATTATTTCTTCATGTAAAGGGTTGCTTGTATTTACATATTTTGGTTTTTTGCACTGTCTGCTCAAAATTAAAATATTTTAAAGCTTTTCTATAATTTTGCAATTTTTGCACTACTTAATTATAGCCTATAGGGACTGGTGTGATAAAGACTCACATTACATTGTTCGATTTTCTGAGATTATTTCCTTAAGTGTTAAACTTTAATCTGTGTCTTTGTTGTTTCAGAAGCCCACTGATATATTTACTTATCTTGTTGCACCAACCCCTGGTGACATAACTGATGACAAAGCAGTGAAAAATATTATTTTTTTTCCTTTTTAATTTTGCCCCTTTCATACAGTTTGCCACTATTTTTTTTTATATGGTTTATTCCAAATTGAATATAGGATGGATTTTAAACACATAATTTATTTTGCATTTGCTGCTTTCAGCACACAACTGGATTAGGTTTTGAACTTCTTTTTACTTTGCATATATTCATATATAAGCATGTGTGTGTGTGTGTGTGTGTGCATGCACAGTATGAGCTACAAGTACACCAGCTATTTAAATTAGAAAAGATCAGAACTGAGACTAATTTATTTGAAATATTTACAGAAAGTTACATAGCAGATGTTATTATTGCGACAGCAATAAATTTTCTGGATACCTTAATACATTATCCAGAACAAAGGTCACTGAAAAGCTCTTTAATAATGTTTCGGGTAGTCTTTTAATAAAACACAGCCAATTTTACACTTATTATAATATACATAAATATATGTACATCCAGAGATTAAAGGAATCACAATCTGGAAAACTTGAGCTTGAAGACATCCATGACCCTGGGATTTTTTTAAACACCTTATAGAAAGTAACTCCGATCTAGAAGAGAGGGACAACAACCATAAAATTATTTTTTACAGAATTCTAAATATGAATGAATATGCGAATTTTTACATGATAAATGCTAGTACAGTGTACTCTTCATTATCCGGGTGCAGATTATCTGGTTTATGAAATATCCATATGTGATGCTATGCACTAGAGTGTGTAAAAAACAAACACGTAAGTCTGAGCATGCTCTAAAAACTGCATCTTTAGGTTTAGTTTCAACAAATACTGTATGTAATTTGAAATTCTGGAAAAAATAAAAAAAATAAATCCTGGAGTTGATCATATGGCTGTACTGGATGCCATGTAGCTAAACCCAATGACACTGATTATGGAGAAAGATTCTTCGTAACGGAGAAATTAGAGATATATCTAATTATGAAAATGTCTACACAATAACTGAAGTCGTATGCTAAAAATTAATGTTGATCAGAAAAACATATTGGAATGGTTTGACAGCGACCATTATCAGTGATATGGATATAATTTCAAATGTTCAAACAGAAGAGGTAAAGAGTATTACTGAAAATACGGGCTAAGAGGATACTGACACATTACATTTGCACAGAGACAGCAATGTCTTCTGTTGAAACTCTCACTGGACTTCATCGACCAAAGGGCATTTGAATACAATGATAAAACAGCACTTTGAAAAATACACAGTGAATTTCGAGAAATATTTAAACACTTTCAAAAACAGGGTAAAATTAATGATTCTTTTAATAGTAAATAAATGCATACAATAAGTACGAAATTTGGATTATCCATGGTCTGCTTCCCCGGCATTAGCCCAGATAATCAAGAATACACTGTACTTTTACAATTCCTTAATTCACATCTTAAAACTTGTTTTGAAACTTTATGTTAGAACCAAAATTAATGCCAAATCAGACATAAATAATTTAACACCTTGAACAACATTTTGTAAATCACTTCACAGATTTAAAGACTCAGCATTACAATAAAAAGAATTTTGATGAATATAAGCAACTAGTAAAAAGTGATATCTATTAAGTCAAACCACTAAAGGTTTCTATGATATCTCATTTTTTTTTTATATAACAGAACACATCATCTGTGACATTAATTTTATAGCTGGTAAGCATACATATAGGCTGCATTGTACTTCTGAAGGTAACTTTCGTTAATTTAAAATACGTTTCTTGCAAACAAATGGGGTTGTCATTAACCAAGTGTTTGTAAGGCAAAATCTTTTCATTCAAAGACAAGGTAGTCCAATCTTCCCTTATGAAAGGTTTTGTATGCTTACATAAAGACTGCCAATCCATAAAAACATTAAAAATGGACCTAAATTTACATACCAATATCAACGTAATATAACACTATTGAGTAGAATTGCTTTCAACATTGTCTTCCATAGCAGTCATCAACAAGAACAACTAAATTTGCATTTCAGGTCAGTGTACGTGAAGAGAAGGGAAGAAAAGTACATCATCACCCTTCATACACAAGGTAGGTTCTTGCACAACAGCAAAATTTATGGCACAGGATCATGGGTTTTATGATTAGATGAAATTGCCTCATTTTTTAAAGTATCTGACCACACGTGTTGGGGAAGCATTTTTATTTCTATCATACCCTAAAACAATGCATTATACAGTATGGCAGGAGCACCAGGTTTCTTCACTTCTCTGTCATCTCTTCAGACATAAGCTACAATAAACTCTTTATTACACATGAAAGAAAGATTATACTACAGTGCTGATATTTTCTATCACAGAATCTAATGTAGTATATACCATATATTATTGTTAGTGATGCCTTGCGCACAGTTTATCAATTTAAGAACGCCTATTTATACATGTTACATGAATATCTTGTTTGGTAATATCAGCAGATTAATATGTTTGCTGTAGGCCTTCAACCTGTACATACTGGGGCCACAACTGTATCAAGCAGTTTAATACATGTATGATGACTCCACATATTGAAACATAAACTATAGTGCCTCTACTCAGACAGTCTTAGGACAAAGGACGATCTGTCATAATGTTTTACATGCACACTGTATCTCAGATACAAATCATACAGGAGGCATAAGAGCAATCACGTCTGCTTGATGCATTTAAAAGTACACTCAACTATATTAATAACCTTTTCTTTCTAGATATTCCCACATCAAGACAGCTGCATGGATTAAAGCATAACTATACATAAAAAAATAGAGAACCAAATGAGCCTGAGAAAAAGCAAATATTAGATTAATACCATTGTTAAGATGTGGAAAAATGCAAAAGTTTTCAGATAAGATTTGGAAGTAAATTCAATCATTCCACATTCTACCATGTCACATCATACAACCTTCTTTGAGATACTATAGATGCTGATGTATGACACCTTCTTGAAGTTAGTCTACTTATCACTAGTAATCAGTGAGGAGAAATTTTGAATTCTGCTCTTAGTCTAATAGACATGTTTGCAAACCAACAATAATCCTTCCCTCATATGTGCACAGCTGATGGAACATTACTGCTAGTTATTCTTCATTATGTTTATTCTTATGAACCTACTGCTATATATTCCTAGACCATCTATAAATTCTGCAGGCAACTATAAAAATAAGCTTCAGATAATACGGTTATTTTTTGTGGATATTACAGAGTGATTATATATGATTAATAATCTTCAGATGATGATTAGATACTAAGTGTTCAATAACTGTTCAAGAACAATGAAAATGAATGTCTACTGCTTTTACATGCTGAAATTATCCCCACAGTCTTTACCCACAACTGAGATCACCCATCAATTTAGCCCTTTCTTGATATTCTTCACATACAAATGAACTTTAAGTGTCTGTTCATTGCCATGTTAATTTAAATCGCTGCACTCATTATCACTGTGCTGTTACTGACTCTTTGCTGCAGACTCTACCTGCCAGAATATTACTCTTCCATCATCACGGTACTATTAGCATGTTTATACATCCAGCACAGAATATCCACAAAAACATAAATTAGCAGAGCAAAATTTCTAATGCTCAAAACATATAAATTTATAGCTGAATTATTTCACCAATGATTGATCCAATCAAAGATGTTACAAATTTTCACTAAATAAGGATAAGAAGTCATTTAATTCAGTTGCTGCAAGGCCAGAGAAGAGTCACAGTATGGATTAGAAGTAAAGTCTGATACTGCAAAGCCAGAGAAGTGCAGAGTACCTTTCATGCCTGTTCCAGCTTTCAAACTGAATGTTGTGCCAGTTTATGCAAGCAAACAAACAGAGAGAAAGGGGAGGAATGATAGATTAGAGGCTAAGACAGATGTTCACTAAGATAACAAACTGTTAGTTTTTAGTTATAGCACCACTTTATATTATTACTTTTTTATTTTTACTTCACATTATAAACTTTATAAAGTAATACAGTTTAGCATACAGATTAGTAGCTTTAAAATATTTCACATTCAAAAACCAAAACAGATAATAGTTGGAAATAGAGATTACATGTTAAAACTAGTACCAAAGAAATACGATCCAGTAATATACAAGTACCTTATGCAGTATATTTTAATGCAACAGACATCACTAACTGGACACTGTATTAGTTTTTAAGAAATACTAATTATATTAAATCCTCTATCCTTTTAAAAAATAAGACGCAACTTATTTTTATAAAAGGTGTATGTTAATCAGAACTTTTAATGCATTGTAGTAACATCAATACTATGCATACAGTAATTAATTTTTACATTTATGCAATTTATACATCACACTTACTTTCAGCTTAACTTTACCCTGATCAGTCATCCAATGTAATCTGACCAGGACCATGATTCTTCATGTACCTTCTATAACTTTTGTACCGTGCGCTTTCAGCAAGTTTTGTTTTCATATCCTCCTCTTTTTTCTGCTTCCATTTCTGACAGAAATTCATCATAGATTAAACACTATAAATACAAGGTTATTTTTTGGGCATTAAACATAATTTTATTAATCTAACAATTTATAAATTAATGTATGATTGCTAAAGCACATATCATTACATATATTTTTATATATCTGTAAGCACACTAACAGAGAAAAACTATAATTTACTAACTATAAGTTTGAAAGAGTGGATTTTGAATACAGATCATGGATTATAAACAAAGCGAATAAAAAAGTGAAAGTTCTTATACTTAATACCCAATGCAAGTATAATCGTCTGGAGTTTCAGCAAGATCAAAATTTAAAATCACAGTTCATAAGTACAAACCATTTTTCATATTTAACTGTAACATAGGTGAATAAATACTAAGAGCTGTCTTGCAAATAACAAGAAGCAACTGCATGCAGAAATAGCCCACATTATTGATAATAACAAGGAGTAAATAATATCCAAGCAAAATATTTGTATCCATTGTCTATTGCCAAACGTTTAACTGCCATTTCAGTAACATTGAGATGATTACTTCAAATTAAAAAACAGAGTTCCTCATAGTTATCTGCATAATAATGGTGACACCTCTCTTTTAAGCTGCAGACCAGCAATTGTAATATTTTTTATTTGTCCACACAAATAACTTTAATGAACAACTATTTAAAAATAAATCTATTTTATATTAAATCATCACTTAGCAGAAATATTCCATTCAGTTTCACTGGAAAGAGACAGTTATACTTAGGGGCACGTAATATGCATTTTCCCTTAAAATTAGTAATTCAGCTTATACGTAAAGTACCAAAGTTGAATAATTATTAAATTTAAAAAAAGATTTAGCCATAGCACATGCTAGTTACCAATTTCCTCAAAATATGACAGCAATTACTGCATATAGAGAATTAATAATTAATACCACTAGCTTAGCTCTGGAGAATAAATTTCGAAGTTCAATTCAAATAAAAAAAAATTAACTAGAATACAATGGTTGAAAAGTTTTAAGCTGAAATATTTCAGGTGTGTAAACGTTTACTTATCAGAATGTCTTCATTATAATATGCTTTAAGTTTGAAATTAATTTATATTTTAACTTTCCAAACTTGATTAATTTTTAAGGTGCCTTGAGTCCTATTTAAAATTTTTAACAAAATAGAATCTACATATTTATATTTTAGAGATTTCAAAATTACACCATTTTACTGTTTTAAAGAAAGAAATCAAATAAAATACTATGTAAGTGAGTAGTAACTAGACATATTATAACACTGTAACATTAAAACCATTACAGCAAACTGATCATAAGAAAATATTTTGTCTTCACATCTGCCAAAGATTTAAGCTTCAACACAACTTCTAACACTATACAATATGCAAAATTTTAAAGCAATGGATAATGTCATGAATTTTCACATCAGGCTTTCCAACAGACAGAAAACATGAACTCGCTGTCCAACATCTTGAAGATCGAACAGATACATTGTTTGCTTAATGGAAGCTAATAAGGCACACACAGTTGTCACATCTGGGCAAGAAAGAACTTGCACACAATTATGGAAAGCCTTTCACATCATATAAAGTTGACTGTTTGATGTTGGTTCATTGTATAATTCATTACAGGCCCATTTTTCTTCAAGGAAGTCCACAGTTGTACATTTTGAACTATTTCTGTCACAAGCGAGCATCAAGCAGTGCTTTTAAGGCCCATATTACAGAAGTATTTGTTTCACACGAACACCTGTTTTGGACAATTTTTCTGCCTGGTTTACTATTGAAAGAAAGAGAAACGACTTTTTTCCTTCCTTTCGAAAAAAATTGCAAGTTGTTCGTTTTCAATCAATCAGCTATCAGCTTTGATGCTTGTTTGTTATGGAGAACCAGTTTCCCCTGTGTTAACCCCAAAGTGATCTGTGGCGATTGGTTGTTGTGACAAAGCAGAAAAATTATTCCAAACAGTTGTTCTGAACCAAACGGATGTGTGATAGCAGCATAAGTAACACCAACATTTCATCCTTGCAAGATATACAAGCACTTCATAATGTAACCATCGTTCAACCTTGTTCACATGCTATGATTGACATTCGGCCTCAGCTGCTCTAGCATGAATGGGTACCAAGATCTTACATCTTGTGACTTTTGGTTATGGAACTACTAAGTATACGGAGGTTGACCAATGTTGATGGCCACGCTTAAAGAAGCTGATTACCATCAACTGACAGGAATTATAGCTGAAAACCTCTTTGATGGTGATGTGCGATTTGAGTGTAATGTCGTCTTTGGTTTCAGTATAATGCCATGTCACCAGCTTGTACGGAGAGAGAAAACTCAAAATACAAGGCAAGGCAAATTCCTCTTAAGAGGTTGGTGGTAGGGGAAGAAGGGGCACACATTTGGACCCTCCCAATGTTCTTTCTTGGAATTTTATGTAGAATGGAAACTTAGCAAGGTCCAGTGACACATAATATGCTTACTTGGATGCACAGATCGCAGCCTTGCTTAACCTGCACCCTTTATACCACACCTGACAGAAATTTTCATGAATGATAGCTGTCGCATTAAATTTGCAACCCTAGGTGTGTTAGGAACTGAAAAACTAATACAACTAAAGTGCCACTTGTCACTGGCAAATGTAACTACTCTAGCAATAAAAGTTTTCATTATTCAAAAACATTTTCAGGGCTTTCTGTGAAAAACACTTTATGCTAACGTCTTCACTTTTAAATTACTTAATTTTTACCTTTTCTCTTACTTGTAGAATATCTATCGTAAAGCAAAATAATAAAGTACAGAAAATACAGTGAACTAATTAGAAACGTAACAGACAAATTTGAACTTATAGCACTATAGCTGCAAAAATATTCTAGATGAACATGATGGAATCAGCTAGCAGAAATCATTTCAAGTGCTGAGGATACAACACTATATCAAGTAGCATCAGATCTGAATGCCACAGCTTGAAAAAAAATTACCATAATGACTACAGAATATTCATTACATGTACTTTTGAAACCAACAGCCAAAGTATTCATGATCAGTTCATGACACAAAGCTATACAGCTCATCTGGGTAGTAGTAATTCACAGTAAAAGGAAGAATTTGTATGTGGCGTATACCTTATGAATCCATGTATCCCATATCAAGACTATACAAGCTCTAATAGTTCTACAGAATTTGTTTAGCTAGTCTCCAGGGAAAACCTGTTACATTTAATAACATCTCTTACAAGTGACTGCAATGTGCATAGCTTTTCTGAACAGTTAAACTCATTTTTGCCCTGCACTTTCCTCAAAATATGTGTTAATACTATCAAACTATAGGAACAAAATGAGGAAAACTAACATTAAAGAGCACTTACTCGTTTATATTTCAAAGCGTATTCCAATACTATTAATATTGTAGGAAATCATCATAAGGCTCTCTGCTGCACATCTCTTTTTCAGGGTCATTATTTGCAATATTCACTCTTCAGGGCTCAACAGGATATGTATGTTCCAGCCTCACTTATTTCATTTATTCATTAAACTTATTCCTCACTTATTTCAGCGAGCAGATAAGCCTCATTTTATGTTATTTTATACAGTGGTGTTTCAAGGTTAGTTTTCACATAGATTAACGTTTTATCCATTAGCTTTAACCCGTATTTTTACTACTATGTATTTTAGAAGAAGCTGGATAACTTTTGTGCCTTTTAAAGATAAATGCTTTCATTTATTATTATGGTAAATAGATCCATTGAAATAAACATAAAATTAGTGTTGTAACAAATAAAAATGCCAATATTTAGCTATTACATGCATATAAAACACATGTCTCTGTGAGTTTTTTGAACAGGCTATATATATAGAATGAGAGCCGGCCTACTTGTATTTTTAGCATGCATTAGAGCAAAATGACTCACACTGAACTCAAGCTGCTAATTTGGATGAAACATATTGACTTGATTCGTCAGTGTCTGAAAAGGTGAATGGTATCTACTGATGAAGATTTGAACTATACTGGATTTTAGACCAAGAAAATTCATCTTTGTGGTAAATCTTTAAATAGATATAGCACTCTGGGATGGCAGTTTGATTTAATATGTTTCAAAATGTATCTAAATTTTATGGGACACCATGTATATGCATACTTCTGTATATAAATTAGTATAATTTTAAAGGTATAAAACCAGAATATAGTCTTATTAATGTGTATTTCATTTTTCTGTTTAACCAATAATATGATAAGTGGCCAAAATGATTGCTGTTATAATTCTAGGGAGTGAAAAACTCCCGTGGTTCTGGTGTTAATACTAAAAAAACTTGAGACAGTTTAAACTGACTGCTGCCATAAAAACAGAACAATTTCGGTGGTTTTAGAATCAATACTAAAGAAGACTGAGTATGAAATTGATTGAAAAATTATGTATTTATATGGAACAAACCACAAAATTATCTTTGATCCAAAGTTTTGATTCCAAACATTCTTCTTTTTCTTCCTCAGGAATAGCATCCCACTGTGTTAAAGAACATTGGAGATGTTTTCTAATTAAGAATAGTTTTTCTTCTTCTCCATATTCATGTTTGAGGATGACAAATTTCCAGAACCATCGCAAGTTCCAATAAATATATTTTAATATAGAATAAGGAAGACAGATAAGCTGTATCCAAAGTATGTCAGCTACTGATGGCTTTGAATAACCTCCCCTTTAGAAGAGAAAGGAAAAAAAAGATTATTAAACTTCAATATACAAATGTTAATAAAATATAATATAATGGCTTAAAAATATCTTTTTCTATTTCATTACATGTAAATGGTTATTTCATCCTCGAGAAGTTTGTTTACATTTTAACTTAGTTTAAATACACCAAGAAAAATCTATGCATTATTTCATAAGCTGATTAAAAGTTTGTTTGAAAGTGACATTAAAAGAATCATTACCACATTGGTAATCAGAACAAATAAGAATAATTATGTTATGCCCAAAAGGGCATTTTTTTCATTTACACACAAGTTTCAAGATACTTTGGCCCAAAAATATTTAAAAACAGCATAGCTTTAGAATTTCTGATACACAGTCTTGTGTGCTGGAGATAAAAATGTTTTATTCTGTACACTGTTGCCACTGCTTGCTTTGAAATAATTTTTTTTAATAAAAATTTGTTAAAGTTTCACAAAATATGAAAAAGACAATAAAACAAATTTGAAATTAAAAACTCAAGTTTTCAGGTTTCCATATTCAGGTGGAGGACATCATTATTCAAAATTTGATGGTTCTATGTAACATTGATTTTTAACAATGTGAGAAACATACATACATTCATGCAGATGCTATATTATTTGATTTTTTTAAAGCAATAATACATAGTGGTAACAATCTGAAAAGTGATTCGATGCTTTTAGTAATTTGACACAAAATGCTGTTTCGAGAATAATAGACCTTCTGGGTAAAAACCACTACATCCCTCTATAACATTAGAATTTCCCCACTAGCAATATCTCTTTTCATGTAAGTTAACTCACTCAGAAGTGAAAAATGAGGCAAAAATGAAAACTCAAACAATGAGACAGCAAAAGCTTCAGTGCAATCTTATCACTTAACCTACAATTCAATCATGTTTTAAATGCATGTAGAGACTGATTTATAGGCATTTGTAACAGGAGAAACAATTTTCCTTTCACAAGGAATTTTTGTTCCTCCTGGCTGAATGTATTACTGGGTGCAATTTTCACTACAGGAGCTCTTACTGTTGTCACCTTCCTCCTACAGCACTCTTAATCCTAATTCAAATGCACACCTTTTTCGTATGCATTCAGTTGAGACAGCTGAAAAAGCAGTTCTGAAGCATATTCTTCTTTATGATGTGCTCAGAAGCATGCCGTCTTGAATTCCCTTCCCTACCGATTTCTTTCCAGGCTGGAGGACTGACATTCATTTCTTCGGATATTTAACTTTATAAATCATCACATTATTTTTGTTACTTTAGTTGGAAATTTGCTGCATAAAAAGAGAAACAATGGCATGATTCTAGTAATTTTACAGCTAGTTCACTACTTTAGTAATTACTTTTAAATTAAAAAAAGGAATATTTATTTATGAACTTGTGCAGATGACTTTATTTCTTTATACCAATATACTACACACACTGGAAAAACACACAGAATAATTACACTAACAAAAATAATCTATAGAGTACAATATGTCTTAAAATAAATACTGAAAATGAATATACATCATTGTGACTATGAAGCGTGAATAACCACATTTTTATACAATCATGCATTAATTTCAGTACTACAAAATAAAATACCCTATTTTTTTAGTTCTAAGATGCTTGTTTTTCACACAAAAACACTCCTGAAATGGAATTGAGTTAAGGAGGACCAGAAGCCAGTGAAACCCTGATCACAGGCCATAAATCAGGCTGTGTCAGCATTCATGATTTGTTTTTATGCATTCAAAAGATCTTATATTGCTAACACTGGCTTAAAAGACAGTGTATTATTGAATGAAAAAAAAGCTCAGAAGAATCATATAACGATACTGGTTTAGATGGAAATGACTAATATGGCACTACTGTAAGACGACTAGATTTCGAAGTTTGAAATGCTATATACATATATAATTTTGGATTTCAAAGATTTCAAACATATTTTGGCTAAACTTGCAGCCCCATAGAAATGCAATGCTTTCACGTCAATACAGCACGCTAGTTTTCGCCCCGGCTTCAGGAAGGTGAGTCTTTCTTTTTATGTCTTCTTTCAAGTACGTTTTTTTCACTCACGTGTACAGTTTTTTCTACGACAGTTTCATATGTTAAAATAACATCCTATTTAATTAACAGCTTTATTTTCTTCAAATTTAACAGCTTTTTTACTTTGGGAAAGAGAGCCCCCATTTTATGATTTTTCTATTGTGAGATAGGACTAATAGTGTTTCAGAAATTAACTATAAATTACAATTAACGTTTTATGGTTTTATTCCTTCTTGAATACTATTTTAAATTTAGTTATCATTACATTTTAAATAACTTTTTTAGAAGTCAAGAGGCGTTTTAACAATATTTGTTGCCTAGTTGCTTCTATATTTTCTAATTTAAAAATCGTTTAGTTATAGTAGTATGTTTCTTTTCTTCCACGCGTAGGCAAAAGGGGCGCCCATTTGAGACGATTTCGATTTGTATTGAACAATTTAATATATTTTTCAGTTCAGTCAATTATTTTACGCGTTCTTGTCTCAATTGGTCGTTAGTTGAAACGTGTGGAGGTAATATTTCAATGGAAGTGGCAGAGTGCCTTTCCCCTGACGAGACCGCTATGCAACTCTCAATGGAATATTGCCATTTTGTTCATAATGTACCTTGTTTTTCTTACAACTTTTGCTTTTTCCCCTTTTGCCAAAAAATTACAATTTTAATGGCATATATTTTTGAGTTATATTTTATTGTAAATTTTGAAGTTTTAATTGTGTTTAATATGTAACCTTGGCACTAACTTGCTTCTTCGAATAGGATTCAGAGGGTTTCGGGTGTGCTATAGCTTTTGCATTCTTACTTGTTAATTATAGTATAATAAAATTGGCAGCTAGATGCGCAGTTTTTTCAAAACCATGAAATGCTATCGTTCAAGTTTTAACTTTTTAAAGAAAACATATATATATATAACTTTTTAGTCCAAAGGGATGTAGTCCCGAAGGACTATTACTTTCGTTTGGGCGTTTTGCGTCATTTCACAAAAATGTCCGATTCACTTTTCAATTTAGTGCTTACGTTTCTTTGTTGGTAATTGAAGTTGCATTGGGGTTGGCTATTGGAATTTTTGGAATTGTACTATGTTGGTTATTGGGTCTGTACTGGATGGATTAATGGAATTGTATTGGGTTGACTATTGAAATTATATTGGGTTGGTTTTTGTGTTCGTATTGGGTTTAGTTTAATTTTTTGTTTTAGTTTTTTGTTTCGTTCAGCAAGTTATTATATTATTAAGCAAGATCCCTTTGGACGTAATCTAAAATCTGAATCCTTTCAGATTTTTTTTTACAAATAAATTATTTTATTATTATTGTTATTATGGTGGAGATAGTATGCAGGTCTGCCTCCAAAATAAATAATTTGTTTTATTTTTAAGTGTTATATTTTTTAATAAATAAAGAATAAATCAAAATGCAGTTTATTCACTTTTAAAATCAATTTGAAACTCTCCTAAATTATTTTGATGAAGTAGCCTTATATTTCTATAAAGAATGAATATTTCTTAGAAAATCTTTTTCTTTTTGATCTTCTTATAAAAGCCTGTGCAATTTTCATCAAAATTTATTTTGGTGATTAACATACTGTTCAAAACATCTACTTTAAGCTGTATCTCATCATTAGTCCAAAAACTGTTCTTAATGCTAAATACTCACTACTTGCAGCATTAGTGCCAGAAAAACAAAAGGAAAACTCTGGCAATTTTAAAACTTTGAGCAAGGAATGTGGTTCTTTATGATCCAGCTGCACGTTCCCACTCCTGAAATACAATTTTTGTCCATTTCTCCAAATACGTACGAATAATTTGACAAATAAAAACAATACTTCTCGAAATTCAATACCTTTGTGTTTTGACATGTCTGCATTCTCTCAAGTTTTTCTATAGATTTTTTTAACATTTATTGGGATAAAGTTATCCTGCAGCTTGCTCAATATTGAAGCTTTCAGAGCATCCATTGAAGCAATTACATTACCTACAGACGTAGTTTGATTTTTTATTGTTGTAAAAACTTAATGAAATATTGAAGCCTGAGTGATAATAAAATGTAGTCAAGCTTTTACTGGATTCCCATTCACTGGATTTTCAAAGAATTTTAAAATAAGCATGGGACATTTTCCTTGAGATTTAAAATAAGCCTTCAATAATAAAAACATTTGGAGTACTGTTTCTTTGGCGGAAAATAATGCTAACTATCTTGTTTGAGAATACCCTAGTATCATTGAAAAATCGGTTTCTACAAAGTTGTAGAAATTTTTCAATGCTGCTATTCTAACAGTATCAGATTTAAAGTATATTTTAGAAATAATCACTTCTATAACAACCAAGCAAAACATCAGCTGATGTTCTTATAGTGTTATGGATAATATGCGTTGCACATCTGACTCTAATTAAACCATGGTTACGGTTTCCTTTCACTTTAACAAAAATATTACTTTCTTCACGTCTGTTAGTGCCTCCATAGTTAGAATTCATATTATCGCCAAAAAGACCAGTAACTTTTCCTTTTAAATTACTTTCTTCAAGATAGGCACTAAATAGTTGCTGACAATATTGGATGTTTCACTAAGCAAGGATTTAAATTCTAAAACTTTAACTCTGTAACTCCAGTCTATAAATCTAACAAGAATTGGAAAAAGGTTTATTTCCTTGTGGTTGGACGCTCAGTTAAGACTGAAACAAATTAACATTTTTCCAAATTAATTCATGCCTTAACGCTTTTAAAGAATAAGTAATGAAAACATTTCGTATTATTGCTAGTGTTTAAATAAATATATGCATTTAAACTTTTACTCCTGCTTTCCGGAATAATGTGGGACAAATGCTATAAATTCGGGACTAAAAGCCGAGTTGTAAAAAATCGGGGCAGGGACTGAAGATTCAGGGCGATGGTCACCTTACACTACTGTAGTATGTAAATACATAAAAATAAGAACAATCACTTAGATAAAAATATATTTTACTGCTTCATTTACCTGATTTTATTGGAATTGCTTGTTTTTCCCTCCTGTTGATGGTGTTGATATTAAAGCACATATTACAGTTTACAAATCTTAGAATCCAAAAATAGGTTATTCTTAAAAGCTTACAAGCAGTTTGAATAACAATATTTTTAACTACTTAAAAGGATAAAATAAATTTACTTTTACCAAATGAAGTAATTTACTCAATTATTCAAACTGGTAAAGAACTGAAAATTAACTATAATTAGTTTGCTGCACTAAGCCTTATTCATTACATAAAGTTAACTGCTTATTACTTTCAAGTTATTTGTTCATTTAACAAATAATGTATTTAAATATATAT
>KK122043.1:484463-592161 GCA_000611955.2 Stegodyphus mimosarum | reverse complement strand
CCCTACAAAGAAAAATAAAACATTTTGAACAATGTGATACCCCACCATATTTAGCAAAAATACGCATTAATGCTAAACAAATGCAAGTTCGTATACTTTACTAAAAGCTATTACATAACTAACACTGTTGTAGTATGAAGTGCTATCTTAGCTTATTCATTTCCTCAACTTGAGAGATAGGTTTGGGATCAGCTGTTCCAAGAAATATTTAATAATGCAATCTTCTTCAAACACCCTGTATTCCTTAACTAAAAATTTCATCAAGTATTGGTAATTTTTTCTTTTGCAATCTGTGAATAACTTCAGCAACATTTAATTTATATGGCTTCAACAAGTTATGCATTTTGCATGATATCTTTACTAAAATTGATTGCAATGCACTCTTCAAAACGTTGACGATTTCTCACAAAAATTTATATTTTTGAAAGTTTTCGAAGATCATAATTTATTACATTCCTTCCTAACTTATGAAACCCTTTGAATGGTATTTTTATAATCTTTATGGCTTTTATTATACTTCATATCTGATTGTAACAAAAGTTTTCTGCCAAAAAAGTTCTCAATAAAGTTAAAAAAGAACATGAAACCAGCACCTTTAGTGTGGGTAGTAATCACCACCCAAATCCATGATTTTCTGCCAACATTTTGGTAGTTTTTCAAAGACCTTAGCCCAGAAACTTGGTGGCCGCAAGTCCAAAAACAGATCAACCTCATTTTGGACATCCTGTGCAGAATGGAAGATAGCACCAGCAAAATGCAGTTGCATATGTTAAATTAGGTAGAAGTCCAAAGGAGCGATATGAGGGCTACACTGGGATGTGGCAAAAGATCCCATCCAAGTCCGTATAGAGTCCAGCCGGTAAATGCAGATGTGGTCTTGCATTATCTTGATGGAACATTATCTGTTTCGCCAGAATCAGTTTGATGTTTTACTTGATAGCAGCGTCAACACAGAGTAGCATCTCACTGCACACCTTTCTGTTGAGGGTTTTATCTTTTTTACAGATATTCTCTGTGGATAATACCACGGCAATCCCACCGGATACAAGGCATGATCTTTTTGTTAGTCAAATTGTGCTTTGCCAACGCTGTCAACAAACTCACTGGGTGCAGACCAACCCCCTTTTCAGCCTGTGCTGTTGAAGTAAATCCATTTTTCATCACAAATGACGATCTAGTCCAGAATTTTGTCACTGCACAGATATTTGTTATGAAGTATGTAACTTTTTATTTAGTTAAATAACTTCAACTTTTAATCCAATTATTTTATTTTAACTTACAGACCGTCAGCTCTCTCATGGCAGACTTTTTTCTTTGAACATAATAAAAATGATGTTGCCAATACATACAAGAGAAATTGTGTTGCAGTGTCTTGTAGGTGAAAAAAAAAAGCAGGCATAGATACAATATATAAATGTGTCTATGTCAATGGCAATATTCAAGCAGATTAGTGCAGGACCCAATCCATCTGTCCTTATCTGCTTGAGTCAGCTCATGTGGCACCCAGCGGCTGAAATTGTATGTCAAGATTATGCAATCTATAGCACGACTAATGGAGAAGGCACTAACGTCTAGCTCCTTAGGAAGTTCTCAAGTGGTTTCATACTCATCTCCTACAAGTTCTCAAAAGCCAGCCAGAGCACTCTGCTTCTTGAATGTCAGAGTCCTTGTTTTTGAGCTTTTGGTAAGAAAAACTTTACAGTATCATATGATACAACATTAGTACCTAAAGCTATACACATGCTTTGGTGACATTCAGTAGATGATTTTTTGTAACAGACCTGGAAGTAAATGATGGTTTTAATCTGGTAGAATTATAGTTCTATTTCAGATACCTTGTACTTAATGATAACAACATTTTTTACAAATTTCACAATACAGTGTTCTGTAGCAAGTCTTTCTTTCAAATGGCAAAACTTGTTTGACAAAATCTGATTAAACATGCCAATGAGAACTGCTTGAGCAATGATATTCGCGGTGGTGGGAAACTTTAGTTAAAAACCAATATTTGTTTAAAGTGCATTAAAAAAAAGAAATTTTATTTCAAACAATATTATCAAGTTTTCATTGAGCAATTTTCATTCTTCTAACTTTAAGGAAAGTTTTCATAATATCTGAGTTAAAATAATATGCCAAATAACGATCATCGGAGATGCTATAATTTTAACTTCCCACAAATCTCAAACTCTTCCATTCCAAAGAGTTTAGGTCCCACAAAAGAAGTTTTCAAGTAAAGTTTCAGATACACAGAAAGAAATAATTAGAAATCCTATCACCCAAAGCGTGAAATTTAAAAGTAAACCTTTGAACCCTATTCTAAGAGAAAGAAAAAGCTACGTTGTGTGAAACTCATTCTAACCCAGATATGATTTTGAAAGCCAGGAAAAGTGGCCAGATAGTCATGGACAAAAGCATTTAAACCAATGCTGTCATTAAACTTTTAAATAAAGGCCCACATGATCTGATTTTTTAAGATCTTTCACCTTCAGACCTCTCAAAAATAAAAACTATGATTAAATTTTTGCAAATCCTTCTCACAAACTTACAAAAATCGCCTACCCCATCTATTGCGAATTGTGCCACATTATATGGCTCTACCAAAATTCATAAAAGTAGTATTCTATTCCACCCCACTGTATCAAATTTAGACATGGACTCCAACCCATTACATAAATATCTAATTTCTAGATTTTTGCTTTCTTAGTTAATAACATTCATACCATAAGAAATTTAACAGAATTTATAAACAAATTAAAAAGTATTTCTCCTAGAAATTTCATCACAAGTTTGTTCTGATGTAGAATCATTATTCACCAATGTTTCAGTGGAAGGCACACTTAAATGTCTAAAAACCAGACTTTGAGAATTTCATTTCTTAAGCACCAAAATTGATGATTCAAATTTCCCTTACTCAACTTTGTCTGCAACAAACACATTTGGTTTTCCAAATTAGTATTTGAAAAAAATGATAATAAATATTTCAAAATAATATCCAACTAAAAATTTAGGGATTGAATATTCATTCCTTAAGCTAACTTTTCTGATCAGTCTTTTTTTCTCAACAGTATGCATATGTCTTCATTTCATTCCTAAATTAAATCTGATAGAACTGATTGGATTATGCATCTTTCCAGATACACGTTTTGTTACATATATAATTTTCTCAAATTGATCTCTAGTCTAGTCATGTGCACTAAAACTACGTGCACATTCATGCTGCAGATTTTGATAGTTTGCATACAAAATTGAGTAGGAAAGAGATAAAAATATCACTGTACTGATTTCATAATGAGTTGGATTAAGCCATTAGAAGGGCCACATTTGGCAAACAGCCCCTCACATAAACTTCTTTTTTTTTTAAGTTCTTAAATACATTCTCACAAATTATTCCTGTATGGATGAATCTCCTCTAATTTGTGTTTCATAAATCTAAAGTAACAGCAGTGCTCTCTGTTACTGACTTTCGCCACACCATGGGAAATACTCATGAGACTCCATTGATCACTTTAACTTTCAGGTCTGATTTTTTTCCTGGTGCTAACATTAACACTCCATATTCATCTGCAAGATACTCAACTCCAAATGAGTATTTTTGTCTATGATTTCTTGTTTTATTTCAAAAGAGTATTTTACACTTCTCACAATCAAATACCTTAGCTTATTATTTCTCTAAATGGGGAACAAAAAAAAAAAAAAACCCCACTGCAGATTTTAAATACAAAACTCATGACCGCTTCCCTTGCCATCTACACTTATCCAGAATGGGAGTAAAATAGGATGAAATCTGGAAGATGAACTCTAATTTGAAAAGGCACATTAAGTTCGGTGCAGACCCTTTTGATGCCAAGTTTCTCACTGATACTAAACATATTTGATATCAGCCAGCATAACAGTATGCATGTTAATGCTCATGGTTACAAATGCCCACAGAATACTATATTCACTACATTACAGTATAATCTAAGACGGTTTTTTGAAAATTAAAACTTTTATTCTCAAAATGTTTTGCAAATTGTAAATAACTGAATGCATGGATACCAATCAGTTGATATAAGGGCATTACTTGATTTCATAAACACTATTTCTGAAGCTAAGTAAGTAGCAGCTTCGCAAATAACAATGCAGATCTATTGAATGCAAATAAACTATAGATATTTACTTTATTCAGAATAAAGAAAAATTAAGCATATTCATAAACTCACTCACTTAAGCAATACCAACAAAAAACAAACAAAGAAACATATCATTGATTTTATATTTCTTAACCATACCTTATGTCAATTTTTTCTTCTAATATTTTTTTTAGGACAGCTTCAGCTTCTTCTTTAATTTGGTCCTACATTTCCATAAATAATTTAATAATATCTTAATGATAAATATAAAATACAGTGCTCTAAGAATGAAAAATTAAATTAAAGTAAAAAAATCAAAATCAATGAAAAAATATCAGTCATAAGATAATCAACCATATCATTACATAAACGTTTTATAGCTTTGAGAGAAGAAACCGTTATTATAAACAGATCATAATCAATTCAAAAACATTTCACTGCATGGTTTACCAATTGCTCTTAAAACCTTATCAATTTTCTTTCTACTTAATTCCAAAAATGAAATCTTATTTCTTATACAAATTTAATCAAAGAATTGCTTTACCATAACTGCATTTTTCTTTATTTATTTTAAAAGGCAAACTTAAAATAATGCAATTTTCAATGATGCTCAGTAATGGCTGAAAAGTTTAGGCCATGAAATGCCGAAGTTCTTCCTGGGTTCAAATCACAGTTGTTAGAGAGCCCTTGCATGCAAAGTTGATATCCATAGCATGTTTTGCAACAGTATTAGGAATACTTAATTCTGAGTTACTTGTTAAAAGTACACTGTACATTTCCATAAATACATACAATATTAAACTTTTCCTTTATTTGTAGTTTATGTACTGTCTTAAAACTGAATTTTTTTTATGCAAAACTTAAAAGCACAACATCTGTTTCCATTACTATGAAATTAAGTTGGACATATTTGAGAAGCATTTTCAGCTATACAACTCATTACCAAGGAATTCAAACTTTAATCAGAAAATTATTTAGTTCTGTAGCAGGGTATGAGAGATTTTATGTGCTTGCTTCACAATGCTCTACAACAATTCCAGATTCATAAAAACTGACAAAAATAAATAAATAAATAATAAATAAAACCCCAAAACGTTTCCTTCCATTAGTTCTCTGTTCACTTACTTTTATTTTGTTATCCATTGCCCGTATTATTTTAAATTAATAGCAAGTCTTTAAATGATATTACTAAAGCACAATTTCTACGAGATGATTAAAATTAGGTCAGTTGTTAGAAAACATTGACATACTTTATAGAAAAATATCCAGCATTAGCAAATAAGTAAAGACAAAGGGTTTATAATACTGAAACTACAGAAAATATAACAGCAACAGCTCACTGAACACTTACTAGTCATGCACACACATTCAGGCAACGGAATGATTAAGTAAAAGGATGGAAGGTCAAAGAATTCAGAATAAATCAAAAGAATCCAAAATGAATTTTATTCTATGCACCTTAAAAATCCAGCAACTGAATCACAGTTAGGAATAAAGATCTTCAAGACATAAAATTACTTAATCCTAGGAGTAGCACAGCTTTTTGGATCTGCTTAATCTAATATATATCAAGTCACAAACATTCTCATGACCGAATAAAATGGATTGCAGTTTTGTGAGAAAAGTGGCTGGGTATTGTATTGTTAAAGATTTTCTGGGAGTGCTGTAATAAGATTGGAAGTAAAACTGGTTTCAGAATGTTGAAGATATACCGTGTCAATCTAGAGATGGCATGGAAAACTAAAATGTTGCGACAAGAAATGGCTCCTAAGTCAACAAATCTGCACATGCAAATTATGTGGCATTAAAAAAACATAACTCGACTGAACACCATAACTTCTTAAACATTAACTTATGTCAAATGAAGCAGACACCTTTGCTGGCAATGCTTGTTAATCAGCAGTAAGCAATAGTAGTCTCCTGGAATGCAATGCCTGTTCAGAAGTTATTTCAAAATCATATTCACAGATTAACAGTGAATGAATGAGAGCATCGGTGGATGCTCAGGAAATCAAAGGTTGCTTTACTTGTCTAAGTGGCAATAAGGGGGCATTGAGAAGTGGAAAATATGAAAATGATTGAAAATTTTGCTTGCTTAAAAACTTCAGAAACATTTGAACATTCACCCTACTATATTACAATTGCGCTGTTACTCCCGGAAAATAAATTGCATATAACCTTTGCATAGCCTTTTTCTGCAACTTTATACAATAAAGGTGACTGGATCCCACCTGATGAGCCTCCATACTAAGACAGGAGGAGCACTAGACAGTCAAAATCCCCTTGGAGAGAGCATATGGCAACCATAACTTGTACAGTACGAACTGGGGGCCTCAATCCCGGAATGCAAACTTATATAAAATAAACTGTCCTAATGACCCTCATCTCTAAGCCAGCACATTGAGGAAAGCATTGGATGTTTCTAATTGTACAGTTTGGCAAAAGGGCACGCAAAATACATAGCAAGCCAAAAGTCATCTTGAATGGTTTGTTGGTAGGGTAAGAGGGATAGAGGACAATCAGACATCCCCTAGGATGTTCTTCATCAAAACTGGGGGGGGGGTGATGAATGGCAGGTATGGGAATTACATGCATCCAAATTTTAATTATTCCACAAATGTTGTTAATTAAACAATTGTTATAGAAACCCAGTCCAGACTATAAGTAGCAGCTTCTGAAAGAAGTATTAAGAAAAAAGTATTTACAAGGAAAATTTAGCTGATCACCTACTCAAATACCTATTTCAGTGTGAAGTTTCATTAATCGTCAAGATCTATTCATGGAAATTTTAAACACATAAAAGATATTTTCTCTATAGCATAGCATGTCTCCAGCAATTTCCTTAATGGCATTTATTAAGGGGGAAAAAAGGCCAGAAATATATTTAACAACAATACTAACATTTACTTGACTTTCGGTGCTGATTTTAATTTACATATGCTTAGTAGCACACTTCTCTGTGAACCTGAATTTACTTGCACTAAATATCATGTTTAACAAGTCAATTTTTACTTACATATGCTTAATATCAAGTTTAATCCTCTAATTTTAGCTAAATTGAAATGTTAAACATTATGCTGTACTCTAAGTATGATGTTTAACAAGCTAAATTTCACTTAGACATGCTTAATATAATTTATTTGCTAACATAATCATATACTACTAAAACTATTGCTGTTGGCAAGTTTGGCAATGAATGTCTATCTATAAAATTAAGAGTGAAAATAAATATTTGGCTTTTTTTTTAATTTTTATTCCCTTAGGATCATAAATGCCTCATTATTTCACTGAACTTACACTGCATTGCACTAATGTAAAACAGCTTCATCTTACAACTTTAATTTTATAACTTTTATGTGTCATCTTACTAGATTTACACTAATGATCTAAAATCTGCAAGTACTGAAATCCTGACAATTCCAGATCTCAGACTTTCTACTATATATCATGGTTACAAGGGTAAAGGCTGCTGAACAAAATAACCCACAAAAAAGGTTAAGAAAAACATGCTTAGACAATGACTAAACAAACGTGAAAACAGATGCTGTTCAGGTGTTGTTGTTTTTTCCGAGTCTCTATCATGAGGTTATATCACCTCACTGGCTATTTAACAAGCAGTTGCCATTGTATTTTGTCTTCTGCAAGACTTTGGCACCATCAGTGGATTGCCATATCGTCCAACCCCGAACCAGATGAGAGGTTCAGTCTTTCTTGTCTACTTGAACGAGACCAAGTTTAATGCTATGAAACTGTTACAGTACACTGAAGTTTATATAACTGCAATCACCTACAACAATCTTCTGGAGTTCAAGTTCCACTCCTCATGTAATCTTTTTAATGACTTGTATCTTAGGTATTGTGGCCACTATTGGATTTTTTAAAATTACTAACAGATCTAGCCTCAGGATAGTTGTCTTGAAATTTCATGCACTTTCACAACAACATTTTCAAGGTGCGTCTATTTTGGTGAATACAATTTGTGAATTAACTAACTCTTAAACATCATTATCTGGCTCATGGGATGCATCCAAATTTTAATAAAAATTTGTAAAGACCAAAATGCTAATGAAAGTTATACAGAACTCATTGGACATGGACTGAAATATGTTATCTTTATCAAAAACGCCCTCTACTGGATTGCACATGTAATTTTTCTAACATAAAAGCTAAGTTTTAAATATTTACATATCCTCCAGGGAAAAAATAAAATTCATTTTTTAAAAGCAAACTATAAAATTTTCATCAATAAAACCATCTTACATGATACTGGAGAATGTTTCCTTTTCTTCGAAAACTGTTGTTGGAATAGAACAAATTATGACTCTCTTTGAACAAACACCTCTCATTTAAGATTAGGCATAAATGTTTTCTTAAGAGACTTTGAGATCAGTTAGTGCAGCTTAGTTAGCACATTTTCAATATATAAAATTTTATAAAAGTTCAAAGCATAATACTTTTGATCTCCTATCCCGTTTTTTATTCATTTCCAATAATTTTTCTTGCTTTGCTATCTCCAGTGCCTAAAAAAAATAAAGGTATTATAAATATGTATAAAAATACAATATATAATCATCAAACAAAAAGCACTCAGAAAAGTAAAAGCACTCCCAGTGCAGAAGAATAACAACAATCATCCAATTTAGCTTTCAAATATACAACAACAACACACACAAAAAAAAGTAGATAAGTAGACATACATAAAACTATGAAATACAAATTTATTTCAGTGGTAAACTAGCAGACTAAAACTTATACAGTGCAAAATCCAAGATCCAGAACTGGCAGGACACTGGCGATTCCAGATTTAAAAAATTCCCTTTTTTAGATCACCAATTTAAATTTGATAATATTAAATGTAGAAATTATAAAATTATAAATACAAAAATTTGTGGAATAATGGTAAAACTTTAATTTTATAGAGAAAGTTTCATTGTTCAAATCATATCATTGCCACTTATAATCTCGAGAAATCCCATTAGTAATTAATTCTTGTTCTCAATAACATCTTTATCACTTTCTTCACTATTTGGTGGTGATATATACTGAATTTAAAAGTACACTACATGCTTTGCCACCTATTAACTGGCTGATGATTGAGCTCTGTCGTTGCAATGAAGACTTCATTAGCTTCATCTTCATTTAACATTTCTTTACATATACCACTACTTGCTGCTGTTCTCTTCTGACAAAGGCCACTTGGTGGTTACCCCCCTCCCTGCTTGATGTATTTCCTCAGTGGCAGGCATCAACAGTTTTTATTTGGCTTTCTTCCTGATGCAATTACATTTTTCATTCAACTCGAAGTTAAAAAAAAGAAAAAAAAGGAATTGATTTTTTCGCTTTGGAATTTGCCAATGGATGAACATTTGGCTATTCTATTTCTTCAAGAAAAGGCATACAATACTTAGAAAGACAGTTTGAATAACCAACTCATTAAATAAAAATGCGACTCAAAGCTGAAATGATAATACAGCCACTTCAGTTTAACCATCCATTAACTGATGACAAGTATTGTCATCATAATGGTAGACTTCAGTTACATCACCTTCATTTAAAATTTCTTCAAATGTTTTATTAATTAAAAAATTTCACTCGTTTACTTGTTATATTATTTGAAAATCTTTAGATTCACTGATATCGTCATGAAATATAGTAGCTGGCTACCAACAAGCCCAGTTTCAGCATTTTTGGTATTTCTAGGTGATCAATATTGCTAGCGTCTAGCATAAATAAGATGTATCCATAACTAAAATGTGTCTTCATTTAGTTGTTGCTTGGAAGAATGACTTAACTGATTCCCTTTAAAAATCGTCAGCATAGGAAGTTGACTATGTGAACATTTTTAAAGATCTTTGCTCTCCTCTCATGCCTCTGCACGGCAGCAGATTTTATATAATAATATTTCAAGAATTCTAGGACAGTCTCACAGCTGCATCAGTATTAAAAAATCTACTTTATATCTGTATTTCAATGAAATTTGATGTAAATCTTATTCAAAGACCTTGGAGACACAGATCTGATTCATTTTTATTTGTACTTGTCAAAAGATAAATATTCTTAAGTACAAGTTTTAAAATAAGAATAATTGCTTTGTATAGGGGGTGAAAATTGTTTCCCCAATTAAAAATTAATAAGCCTAAGGAAAGCATCTACAATCCATAATTAAGAGTTTCTAACAATCTTCTCCAAGGCTACAATTTATCAAAATCGAAATGCCATCAAACGTCAAGATATAGTAAGAAATAAAGAAGTTTACAATTAATTACATACAAACATATGAATTCTTCATGTATGGAAGAAAAATTAATAAATAAAGGAAAGAGAATAGATTATCATTATTTAAGTTTTGTCTCCCGCTCATAAAGTTTTAATAATTCGTTTTAGTTTAAGAACATTATTTACTAGTTAACTCAATCTGTCAGAATTTCTTTAAATAAATGTCAATCTGAAAACTTAATATTTAGTTGCCAGTGCATTTGAATTAGCAAATGTACCCAACAGGTACCAAAACTTAAATTTCAAACAGGGGAAAAAAAATCCCCATGTGCATTACTATTGTTGTTTTTGTATGTTTTAGTAAGCATTCAGTAAGCAATTCGGCATCGAAAGAAAAAAACATTTTAACTGAAAGATTCTCATAATTTTAGCCAGAGAGAGGAGAAAACTATCAGTTTGAAAAATAAAAAAGAAATTACAGAGAAAAAAATTGCAGAAAATACCATTAAAACATTACTGAAATAAATTTTCAACTAAACCATGTTTGAGAACAATTAAACATAAAAAGCAAAATTTCAAACAGATTATAAACTAACAACAATTAAAAACAGATTATAAATGGGTGTTATTCATACATTAAGGGTAAGTATGGTGCAATATATATATAAATATCTGTATTAAATTCCGGCTTGTCAATTGCTTTCATATCACGCATTCAGCAAGCAATTTCAATTTGAGACATGTGTGTTAGAGTACACTTTCCAAAAAATTCTACCACCATGTAACCAAGGAAGTTCATGTAGTTTTTGAGAACAGTTAATTTTAGCACACTAGGGTGGTCAAATTGATTCTGATGACGCCATATATTTACATGGATTTCAAACCTTGTTCAATAGAGAGCTGTTAAGTGGATCCCTTGTTCCACTATTGCTTTTGCAGGAAGTGCGATCTTTGAAAGAACATGTCACTGAAAAAGGAAATTTTGAGGCCTATTTTTCTCAAAGAGTACAAATTAGGAAACAAAGCTGCTAGAAGAATATACTACATGTTTGGAGAGATGTTGGTGAGTGAACAGACTGCTCAAGAGTGGTTCAGCCGATTTTCTTCTGGAGATGAGAGCCATGTAGACAAGCCTCATGTTGGAGCTGTTTATTCACTGCATCACTTGTTTTGCTACTGCTTTTGTAGGAAGTGAAATCTTTGAAAGAACATGCCATTGAAAAAGGAGATTTTGGGTTTCATTTGCTTGACAAGTACAAACTAAGAAACAAAGCTACAAAGGCTGTTAGAATAATATACTCCGCATTTGGAAATATATTAGTGAGTGAATGGACTGCTCAAAGTGGTTCAGCTGATTTTCTTCTTGAGATGAGAGCCTTGCAGACAAGCCTGTTGGTCACGCATCCATCCTCAACAAAGTCCAGCTGGAATCAAGTAGAATCCTCAGCAAACCTGCCAACAGCTTGCACACAGGTTTGGAGTATCTGACAAAACCATTCAATCACATCTTCATAACGTTGCGATGACATAGAAACTAATCAAGTGGGTTCTCATGTCCTGTCTGAGGAAAACAAGCTCCAAAGGTATGACATCTGCTTGTCATTGTCATGCCAAAATAAAGCTTTGTTTATGGACCAATCTTGATATGTGAAAAAATTAATCATGCATGATAACTGGAACATGAAAGATCATTGTTCAACTTCTGTTTCAGTTTCAATGGCTGTTAAACCAGACATTCACCAAAAGAAGGTAATGATGTGTATTTGGTGAACCAGCACTGGCATAGTCCATGAATACCTAGAAAGCAGAAAACTCATAACAGCCAAGGTCTACTCATCACAACTGCAAAGTTTCAGCTTCACTGCACCAGAAGCAGCTAACATTGGCCAACAGAAGAGGGGTTCTCCTCTGCCACGATAATGCCAGAATGGCAAAAGTGACTAAGAGGTGACCAAAACACTGGGCTGGGAAGTTCTGCCTCAGCCACCCTTTACTCCGGATATTGTCCCATTGGACTATGACCTGTTTTTTGATCAAGGATAACCACCTGCAGGAACAGCAGTTCCAAAAACATGACGATGTCACAAGGGCTGTATCAAAATTTTTGGACTCCAGAAAAAGGGATTTTTTCAAAAAGTGCACTTATAAGTTTGTGTCTCATTGGAAACATGTAATTGAAGCAAATGGTGATTATTTCAAAGAATAAAATGGATGTTTAAGATTTAAGTGGGCTGTTTTTGAGGAATGACAAAAACTACATGAACTTTCCTGATTACCTGATACATACTCTAACTCACCCACTAGCAAGCTCTTAATAAACAAGAATAATTATAAGCACAATGTTGCTCTCAGAAGCTATGCAATGATTCATGATATAATTCTGTACAAGTGTACTTTTTTTGTTTTAGAAGTTGCAGTACATTGCTGGATATTATTACATTTAAAAGCCTTAAAATAAGAATTTCAGTGTTAAAATTCCAAGTACAGGAAAATTAGCAACAATGAAGTACCATAATTATTTCAGAAACTTTGCCAATGCTGAAGAAGTATGTTTTCTTTCTATCATCCCTTATTGGATGAACTTTCGCGCTACAATCACGTGAATATTTAAGTTTATAAGAAAAGAGTGGATCACGTTATATTTATGTTCAAGATTGCCAAAGTAATGAAAAATAGCTTTAAAAATCAAGAAATGCTTCAAGCCTCTGTGATTTAAGGCTAAATCTGTCAATAAGAATTCATGGATAACAAACATTTGATATGCTTCAAAGTTTTGTTCGATATGCGTTGCAGAGCAGATGATGAAAATTTTGACTTTCTATAATTATGTAGTATAGTTTTAAAATTTCAGAGGAAGTGAGATATTTTTGCTTATGAACATTACAACCTTTTATTCGGCTGATGGATATGAGAAGGGAAAAAAATTCATATTCTGCTGAAAAGAATAAATTTTATTTATACTTGAAAAAATGCATTTTCTACAGTAAAGGGAGGCAGCAAGTAAATCAAAATTCACACTGGTGCAAAATGACCCTTAAGACAATTTCACAGCTGTTCCTGGTTGCAATTTAAAAAATTCAACCTTGGAAATGACAGAAAAATTTGAATGAATCTAAGGAACTTCAGAAAATTTGGGCAGATGTCTAAAATCTTCTGACATTAATGTCTTCCAAATAAACAGAATACAGTGGACTTATACCACTGTATATCCTAGGTTTTTAAAATAGAATTTAAAACACAATGAGTTGTTTAGTTTACCTTCAGTCTGTATTTTGGCACAGTTATGAGATGATTGATGGCAGATTTATACCTGGACCATGCACCTAGATACTAAACATAAAAGAGAAACATTTATTAAATAAACTTACTTGGTAACATATATGTTTAGTAACACGTTTTGTCACTTGAAAATGTAAACTTCGGTAATATATAAAATTCGATTTCCAACAATAAGAAAAATTAATGCAAATTACCTGTAGCACAGAAATGACAGTTATAGTAACAACAATCACAATGCGGGCATCAACTTTTGGTGCCATCTGCCGACGATAATAGCGATAATAATGCCCATACACCTTGTCTACAAGAAAATATAAAGACTTTAAACCAAAGATTTGAAATAACATATCAAGATATCATGTCTAAAAATGACAATGTTTTAACAGTTAGTTGGGCTACAATTCAAATACTTATATCCATATTTTCGTTCAGTTTCATATTACATAATTAACATGAATTTTAGTTGATTACCACACAATAATGGTGCTAATTAATTTATTTTTGAGCGAAATTACAAATTAGTCAAAATTCTTCTAATTTATTACATAGTTTTCTCAGATTACATGTTTTCTGTTGATTATATGTTCATAAATTACTGTATTAAGTAGTTTTACAAAATACATTATTTTTTATACCGTTCTGTTACTGGGACTAGATTCAGAAATATATGAATGTATGCATTATGTGCATATATGTATACACACACATACATTCGTGCTTACATATATGCATGAACACCTGCATCCATTCATATATGCATACATACATACATTTCTGAATCCGGTCCTGATGACAGAATAGTACTTTATTTTTAAAATTTTTTAAAATTATGAAAGGATATGGAAAAAATAACACATATAACATTAAACACGCTTCGATGGAATCCACAATACTCCATGAAGTAAAGCTAGTCATTATGAGCTTTTATTACACTGATGCTGTTTCTTGGTTTGATACAAGTAAGAAGATTTTTCGGAAGTACTAGGCCATTTATCATGTGCATCTCCAGTCACTTTCACAAGTTGAGCTGCTGTAATGTTTTCTTGATATTGTTTGTTACTATTTTGGCTACTCATTTTCATGTATTTCTTCTTCTTTCTGGGGGGGGAGAGTAATATTTTCTTATTACCTGGGTTACTTCTGTCTGAGTTAGTTGGTAGACCAACAACTATACATTGTCTGAGTATTTATAGATCTCAAACATTTTTCAGCACAGGTAAATGAGATGTTACTGCATGGCTGTGTATTGGTGACAATTTCTTTTTTTGGTTTCTGAATTATAGCACAAAAAGCACAGCAGGGAAGTTTAGAAGGACTCAAGTGCTGACACTAGAAGTATCATAAAGGATTTGCCTAGGTTTGCAGGTTGCAATATATGGCCTAACTGATACATTTAATTATCATGTTTTTATGCATGAGACAATTTTACAATAAAAAATTAATTATTAGACATTTTGGATACTTACTTTAGGTAAACTTATCTAGATTTTACACTGATCATAAAAGATTTTACAACGGAAAAATCTACCAACTTCACATATTTAAACGCAAGTACTGTTAGTTTTTAAAACACCTCCTAAATAAAGAAGTTATTACAAAGTATAAGCACTTTCATTCCATTTTGTTTAGCCAAAAATATAAAACATATTTAGAAGAACAGAATAAATGTATCAAACCTGGATTATCCAACATGTAGTCGTAATCCTTTCTTGAATCATCATCTTTTAGGATCTAAAAAATGCAGCGAAAAATTCATATTTCTACATCATATAAGTAAAGGTCTATAATAATTTGCATCAAACATTACCTCATATGCAGTTGCGATTAAGGTAAATTTTTCAGCTGCTTTCTTTTTACTGTCCTAGAAATGAAATTTTAAATCAGATCACTTATGTATTCAGTATATGTTCTATTTTACTAATAGTGATTTAAACAAAGCAATAACTCACTGGAGTTTTATGCATGTCTGGATGGTACTTCTTGGCCAGCTGACGATACACCTTTGCAATATGAGTCTATAAAATGTATTTCATTAGTCTAGGAGGCCAAAATACAAACATTACAAAATTTAAATCTATAACTATCTCTCACTTCATAATTTCTGTTTGATTCTATCTAAACTTATTAATAAAAGTAATATTTAAATGAATTTAAACAAAACTATTTCATATAATTCACAAAGTTAAATAAAGCTAACTTATAATTGATATTGAAAGTTTCCCCGCACCCTTGATTTGCTTACAGAACAATTTTTTTGTGCTTTACATACACAAAGCAAGAAAGGAAGTTTTATGAAGCACTCTCTCATTCTAGAAGGCCAGTTGACAAAATTCAACCCGCATTTTTCATGTTTTGACAGCACATCTTAGAACATATATTAGATTTACATACAGCATAATTCTCGCACATGTATTTTAACACAGAAATCGGACTTTTCCGGAAATAACACAACGCCTTTTTGCTCTACTTCAATTTCATGCCCTAAATTATACTTAAATAGCAAACTTTACAAAAATCATATGAGTAGTTTCATATTTATTTGTTTCTCAAAGTCAGCACTTATTTTCAGCATGGTGCTAAAAATAATCTCATTTGGCAAAATTCTAATTTACATTAATCCTGCTTTTTTAATTCTTGCATTAATGATTATATGATGACATTATCACACAATTGACATTTTTATCATAATATTTTTGTTATTTGCAGAAAAATTTGAATTCTTTTAATGTGCCCAATCTTAAAAAAAAAAAAAATAAATAAATAAAATAAAGTGCCAGAAAAAATTAGAAGCTTATTTTAGAAATGCAATTCAACATTTCTTTACTAGCCCTCGCATTTAGTCTTTTGCAACATTTGAAATTTGCATGTTACACATTTGGTAATTAAGCTAGCCAATTTTGGCGACCACGGGTGGTAGCTACTAACAAGAAAATAGAAGAAATTCTTTAAAAAATTTCCTTCATTTGAGAATAAAATTTGATATTTAATATCATCTGCCATATTGAACATGATAAGTGAGAATTTAGTATTTGATTTAGTGGGTCAGTAGTGGATAACCATAAAAAATACCATGTTAAATTAGCTATCAAACAAATGTCCTCCCTTCACAGAAAATTTTCTTTAACATTTAAGTTTCAGATTTTCCAGAATAAATAATTATTAACTGATTCTTTATTTGTACAGCACTTGAAGAAAAATCCTATGGAAGAAAAGGTGACAGGGAATATACGTTTAACTCATGACAATAATTTATATAAGAAAACCACACATGAAAATGATATCTATTTTTCAGAAAATAATTCAAAACAATAATCCTGCAATCTGTAGTCTAACATTTCAAAGAAAAGTTTACCATCAATATATTTAAAAACTGAAAATACATAAAATTATACAAACAGTTTGGTTCTCTTCTTAAGTAAAACCATTATCG
The DNA here is from genome assembly GCA_000611955.2 of Stegodyphus mimosarum. Lineage (NCBI taxonomy): Eukaryota > Metazoa > Arthropoda > Arachnida > Araneae > Eresidae > Stegodyphus > Stegodyphus mimosarum. The sequence continues at coordinate 575,124 of KK122043.1, read as the reverse complement.
CTCTCATAAAACTAAATTTTTAAAGTTGCTCAACAAAATTGAAAATTCAACCTAAAGGAATTTTAGTTTTTAAAAGCCCCTGACATTTGTTTCACCACTTCTAATTCTAAGCATAAAATGCTGCAAAGAAAAGAATGGCAAAATACACCAGAAAATTAAATTGCCATATTTATTCTGAATATAAGTAACAATGATAAAAGATGATTTAGAAAGTTTCCAGACAATTTACATAGATTTCTACATAGTGTACATAGTGTACATATTTCTACATAGTACTACTGTTTTTAAATTACTTTGAAGGAAACCTTTACACACTTTCAAGGAAACCTCTCTGAGGTATTTATTGGTTTAAGTTCAGGGATTTCCTGCCTTGACAAAACAAAGTATTACAACTTGCAGACTACTTATTGCAAGCCATCCAGTCAAAATAAATAACAATAATAATAAAAAGGGTATGGAAAAGGACAGAGAAAGCACAGATCTGTTATGAATAACAGGCCTTTTCATTATTAAATAATTGTCTAGTGTTATTAATTCATAATGGCATAGTGTCACAGCAAATTTCTTTTTTATCCATTTATTTGGCTTTGCTGTTTTGAACAGCTCATATTAAATATACAATTATGCTTAATATCCTTAATTTTGAGAGGACTAATTCTTACACCAGTAGGCTTATAATAACCGCTTAGCTTAAAATTGTTTCAAGCATTAAGCTGAAATCTGCATATGAACATCTGATAGCAACTTCCTTTTTACTTATTTTTAATATCTCTCTGTGTCAGCCCCAACGTGGCAGCATCAAATTTAACACAGGTAATAAAAAGACATGCTATTCTCATTGCCTTAGCTGCCAAACACAGTGATTTGGAGATTACCACCTTCTCAAATGAAAACTTTGATCAATATCATAAAATGAACAGGAGAAATAACACATGGCACTTCATGACACCAGCTGAAGTCCCCACAGTTATGTGCACCAACCACCATCTGTGACAGTCTTGAATAGGGTGAGCAACCAGGGCCATGTAATGCCACTTCACTCTTCCCATAAGGGTTTAAGGCCAATTTTGCTGCCTACACTGAGACACTAGACATGCTTGTTAATCCCTAAGTACAGGCAGCAGCCCAGGGAACACAGTATGTATTCCAGCAGGGCCCTGCTTGTTCTCAAAAAGCCTACACAATTCAGAAGTGACTAGCTGAGAGCTGAGGATTTTCATGATCATGTAACCTCAGCATGTGGCCACCTAGCTTTTCAAATTTCAAACTCTGGACTACTACGGCTGAAGCTTTGTTGAGAAAGAGCCCAACAAGCAGCCTCACAACACCAAGAAGTTGTTGAAGGCTGCCAGTGCAGATGTTACGGCCAATAAGAATGTGAGATAAGAATCCAATGTGAATAAGGATCACCTGATCCTCGCATGCAGTCAGTTTTGAAGTTGCATCAAAGTCACCATCAAAGCTGAAAGTGATTTTATTGAATGAGATTTTATTTATTTTACCACAAGTGCAAAAAACACATATCATAATCTGTGGCAATATAACTGATTTTTCTTATAATATTTTTCTTCAAACTATTATTTTCTTCTCAAATACCTCACGTACTCTGCACATATACATATATATTTCACATCTTAAAAAAACTTTAATGGTAAACTCTTTTGAAATTTACAAAATTTTTCAAAGTATCATTATCAAATTTTTATTTGACATCCCCCAATTTCCTATCAAATTTGAAAAACACTGAGCAAAAGTGCAACTAAATTACCTGAATCTATTAAAATATTCAAGTAATTTAATTCTTATACTTATTACATTTGCTTTCGTTGTTACAGAATGTAATCTTCAATTACAAAAAATCAAAAACTCAGACTAAAACACGCTAAAGAAAAAATTCACTCTTTCTAACAACAAATTAAATACGATGTTTTTATCGAAAACAGATGACAATTATTTATCATTTATCATTATTTATCAACTGCAATTTTAAGGCTCTTGGACAACAGGTAATTTGTGGTACTATACCACCAGTAGGACAAGGCAACTTGATAAACGAACTCGGAGAAAATAATATTTATCTGAATGACCAAAGTGATGGACCGAATAGAAATATTAATTGGAGTTGATATTTGTGGAAAATTGATGACTGGCAGCTTTAGAGTACTTCCCTCAGGTCTTGTGGCTATTGAGACCAAATTAGGACAGACAGTTAGGGACAAAAACTCTTAGTCTGAAATTTCAAATAATTCCACTTTTCTTGTCACTTCAATGCTCAATAAAGAGACATTTGTATCCGATTAGTGGGCTCTTGACACACTGGGAATTTTAGACCCTTTAGAAAAGAAAAATAAATTAGAACTTCAAGAAGAAGCAAGGAAACATTTCTTATCAACAGTTAAAATAAACAAAGAAGGTCGTTTTCAAGAATGCTTACTGCGGTTTAGTGATCATCCGCCACTGCCAGAAAATTTTAATTTGACTATTAAAAGATTACATTTGCCTGTTAAACGATTGAAAGCTGATAATCTTTATGAAGAATATGGGGAAGTTTTCTGTGGGTGGGAACGAGAAGGAATAATAGAATCTGTACCGAAAAATGAAATTGAGTTTACCTCATCGTCATGTAGTCAAAGAAAACATTACGATAAAGATTAGATCAGTATTTGATGCTTCAGCAAAACAGAAAGGAACATCTAATGTCAATGACTGCCTTGAAAAGGGGTTGAATATTATTGAACTCATTCCTTCAGTTCTTCATCGATTTTGGATGAATAAATAGGAGTTACATCTGACATACAAAAAGCTTTTTTGCCAGGATTTTTTGAGATTTTTATGGTATCAAGCCGATGGCCAATATTACAGACACTGTAGAGTTGTGTTTGGAATTTCCAATAGTCCCTTTTTACTCAGTTCTGTTATTCAATATCATTTAGATTCCATTTTGAAAGATGCTCTTGAAAATTAAAATATTCAGCAGAAATGGTTGAAAGGTTGAAGAAGTTTTTATGTCAAAAACTGTATAAGCAGCATCAAAAATGATCAAGAATTACATTACTTCACACAGATGGCTACAGACATTTCAGTTGAAAAGAAATTCGAAATACGTGGATGGGAATACACGATACATCAGATAATTCCTTAAACACTACTAATGTGATAGGAATGCAATGGGAACAGAATAGCGATACACTAAACTTGAATATTATTAATGTTATTAATGAATTGCCCGAAAAGGTAAATAAGAAGATAATTTTAGCAACTGTTCATAAAGTATTTGATCCTCTGGTAATATTATCTTTATTACCTTGCTTCCTAAGCTTATACTTCACAGTCTGTAGAAATCTACATTGTCTTCGGATCAAGAAGTTGATTCTGTAACCAAGTCAGAATTTTATAAGTGGATGAATGATTGAATTACTTGAAAGGTTTGAAAGTACCTAGGTGGTTGCACTGTGAGTTTGAAATAATATCATTTCATTTCTTTTGTGATGCAAGTAAATTGGCATATTCAACTGCAGCTTTCATTCACGCTGAAAACGGAGACTCAGTGAAAGTTAATTTGCTGCAAACTAAAACAAGAGTTGCTTCCACTGGGAATAAAGAGATTTCCATCACCTGATTAGAGTTCCTGGGCGCTGTTTTGTGCTCGTTTAGCTTCATCCATTTTAAGAGTTTAATGTACAAAAAAAAATTTGTTTTTGGACTGATTCTTCAACTGTACTGGCCTGGATACAAAGAGACGTAGCATGGGATGTGTCTGTCCACAGCCGAGTTGTGGAAATAAGACAGCTTACTCCAAGGGATGCCTGGAGGTGCACCCCAGGAACAATGAACTCTGCCAATTTGCCCAGTAGAGGATGTTCTGACTGTTTAGTCGTGTCCCATTGGTGGGAGCATCTAATTAAATGAATGGAGAAAATTTTAAGAAATATCCCCAGAAAAGCTTGTTTAGATTATGAAGAAATGTGCACTGCTTTGTGTAATTGTAAACCATACTCAACGATAGACTGCTAACAGTTGTATCAGCTGATTCAGATCTCACTGCTATAACACTGGCCACATTCTTAAGAGAATTACAGAACAATTTAGTGCCTTTTATAAAGTAAGAACTCAATTCAAACTTCTTTAGATGTAGACTGCGGCACATTCAGAATGTCCAGGAGACTTTTAGGAAGAGATTCCGCCAAGAGTACTTAGGGACTGAAAATTTCAAGAGGAAAATTGGTCAAACACTGTTACCTTAAAGTAGGTGACATTGTACTAGTTGGAAATGATGATAAGAGGAGAATGATTTGGCCTTTAGGAAAAGTCCTTGAATTATATCCAACAGTCAATGGCATAATTCAACATGCAAAAATTAAAAATCAGAGCGGTGAATTAATAGGAGCAGTACAGAGTCTCTACCTATTAGAAGTATCATCTGCAGAGAGACTTAATCTAAATTGACACAAATTCAAGACACCTGCTAAAAGGCAATCTGAAAGCAGCTCACCAGAGAAACATACTCGTCTCAGATGATGGAGTCTTTCGTATTACAAGACATGGAAGGACTGTCAAGAAAGCCCAGAGATGACTTATGATTACGAATGTTGCAGTGTTCAATTCTTATTTCTGATTGCAAAGAGGGAGGATGTAAGGAAAAATTATTACGAGCTCCATGAAATCATGAAATATGACGTCACTCTGGAAAATGAAAAAATAATTTTTAAGATTTTTAATGATCAGATTTTTTTTTTTTTTTTTTTTTTTTGTGTGTGTGTAGCAACATTATCTGTATTCAACGAACTTATTTTTGAGCTGTAGCTTTCATTTTGGTTTCAGATGTAAACATTAGTAAGTCTGAATTTGAATGAAAGATTTGGAATCTTTGTTTTAGAGTTTTGACATATGCCTCAGTTCTAGGCATGCAGGAAATATTTGTAATTAGAGCCTACTATATTATTTTATTCTTTAGTGAGGTGAAGCTTTTCTCCAATGGATGTGTACAAGCTGTTTTCCAGTGGCTGTGGAAGAAAAAATTAAAAGGTGATTTAATACCGGGCTTAATACTGTGTATTGAAAGTTCAGTGATCTCTACAACGCAATGACATCTGCTAAGATTCTTCTACTGATGTGTGTGCTTTTTTTCACCGGTAATGCGACATGATGTTTGATCTCAACAGTAAAATCAGAATATTTCTAATGATGTACGTGCCCTTACCTAGCGTTTAGTGAAACGTGTCACCAAATATTCAAGTATGGTGCTTTAATTTTGTGTTTTAGTGCTTCAAATTTGTGTTTTCTGTGCATTAAGTCCAAAGTGATTGGTGAAAATTTTTCAGAAAAGTGTATCGTGATTCAATTTTAATTACTGCGAATTCTGGGTTGTGTTCAGTTTTCAGAAAAAAATAAAAATTAATAATGGAGACAAGATCGCAAGATAAATCTACAGAAAAAATTGAAATTTCAATGGTAAATGTGGATAAATTTTAGAGCGCCATCTTAGATGGCTCCAATAACGATATTCCCATCGATAAATATTTTCTATTGTTCAAAAAGAAATGTGACGGCAAAAATATTGGAGATAAAGAAATTACTGGTATTCTCCAAATGCCCTCCGAGGGAAGGCCTTATCTTTTTATCTACACAAATATGTTGAATTAGACTAGCAATCAGTAAAAAATAAATTCCTCACATTTTTTTCAACATGGAAACTATTACTTTTAGTGACTTTGTTGCAGTTACTTACTCTAAATTTAATGACATTGAAAAATATTTTCGTTAGAAATTAAATTGTTCTGCTAGTTTAAAATTAGATGATAAAACTGTTATCGAAGCATTCAATCAGAGTCTTCCAGAGCAGCAGAAAATGTTGCTCACTGTGTAAAATATAAATAAGATACAAGAGTGGCTAACTTCGGATAAGAAATTATTTCCTAGCACAAGTTCTGCTACCATAAGTTCACTGGGAGAACCAAAATTTTCAATTCCTAGACAAAGTAAGCCACCAAATGTTTATCAACCAAGATTTTCTCAGTTGAGATATAGTTCTCCCAAATAGTTTTCTGCTCTCTATTATGTTCCACCAAATCAGGCATGGAGAAATTTTCAACCAAGGCCAGTCGTTTATCTGTACAGATCATTTCCTTCTTTAACCAATGACAGTGAAAATTCTCAAAAGGTGTTAATAAAAAGTGAAATTATTTGAAGGTAAAGGTTCAAATTAATTGAAAAGAAGTACCTGCGACTATCAATACCGGGTCACAGGTAAATGTAACATCTGAAAATCTTTTGAATTCTATTGGTGCACAAATCGAACTTCTTAATAATAGTCCTAATATAATTTTATCATCCTAATCTAATATAATTTTACCATTTTATCGTTTTTAGCAAATTATTATTTGCTAAAAACAAATATGATGTGGGTAGTATTAATATGGAACCTCCATGAGTAGTCTTAACTTCAGAATTATCTATAGCCTCTCCTAAAGATAATAGTGAAATTAAACAACAAAATTATTAAATGCAGGAATAATTAATCCTTTGTTTAGTCCTTATGCTGCAACTGTAACTTACATAATGGATGAATAAGCAAAATCTAGATTGTGTATTTATTATCGAAAACTTAATCAAATTACCAAAACAGACAGTGAGCCCATTCCTAGAATTGATGCTGTATTAGATCAGTTAACAAATGCAAACATTTTTTCCATATTGGACTTAGCATCAGGTAATTGGCATATAAAATTAAATGAAAAAAGATACTGAAAAAATGGCAATTACTACAAATTTTAGTCTTTATGAATTCAATAGATTACCTTTTAATTGGAAAAATTCCCCAGCTGTGTTTCAAAGAGCTTTTAGACAAACAACTATTAGATTCAATTTGCTTTAAATTATTTTGATGACATTATAGTGTTTTCTCCAGAACTTTGCCATCATCTTAAAATAATATTTGATATATGTGAGAAAGGGAATATAAAATTAAAACAATCTATTTGTAATTTTGCTAATGAAAAAATAATTTTTCTAAGATATGAGGTTCATGCAGGAAAATATCAACTTAGTAATGCAAATATTGAAGTTATTAGAAAATTACAACCCCCTAAAACGTTGAAGAATTACAAAGATTTTTAGGAAATATACATGTATATCATAAATTTATTCAAAATCAGGCAAAAATTAGAATCCCTTTAACAAATTTACTTAAAAAAGATACTCTTATAAGAGGACTAATGAATGTCAAATAGCTTTCAAAAATTTAAAAGATGATTAATTTCAAGACCTATTTTAACTTTGTTTAATCCAAAATATCCCTGTCATGCATTTGTTGATGCATCTAAGAAGCTGCTGGGTGCAGTTTTACACCCAATCATTTTTCATTCTAGAAAATAAAGTCTTATGAGCAAAATTATGCAATAATTATGAATTATGAATTAGAGTGTTTAGCAATTATTGATGCCATAGATAAATTTTATTATTATTTACATGGTAATAATTTTATTGTGCATACCGACCCTGCTGCTCTAGTTTGACTTAAAAATATTAAACATCTTACAGGTAGATTATTCAGATGGTTTTCATATTACGTACAAAAAAGGTTCTACTAATGTTGAAGCTGGTATGATAATGAGAAATCCTATTTGTCAACATTCAAGTTTGCAAGTTAATTTATTATCATTAGAAGAAATTAAAAAACATCAAAATTTAGATAATTTATGTAACCCCAAGCATAAGAAAATGAATAATGTGTTAACTATTAAAAAACAGGGACTATGTAAAATTGTAATCCTAATTACTTGAAAAAGCTCATCTTAATTTTGGGCATACTGGTGTGTCCTCAAAGCTAAATTTATTATCTCCTCAATACTACTGGCCAGGAATTGTCCAAGATGTTAGAAATTACACACATTACAAAGTATTTCAAGTCAATAAGAAAAGTAAAGAAAAAAGATTTGGTTTTATGCAATCTTTACCATCCGTTAGTAAACCTTTTGAAATATTATATACTGAATTCTACTAAAAAGTATATTCCCGTTATTATTGAGCATGCAACTCGTTATTTTTGAACTTTTGCTTCTAAAAGTGTAACTACTGATACTTATATAAATTGTTTAAGACAGATTTTTCAAATTCAAGTACCACAGAAAATTTTAAGTGATAGAATTACTGCTTTTACCTCTTCAAAATTTAAGCACTTTTTAAGGAATCCTAATGTAAAACAATTATTAACCACTGCCAATAGACCTCAAACTAATGGTAAAGATGAACAAGTTAATCAAACAGTTGTAACTAGGCTAAAATGCACACTAAATTCGCATCAAGGTAATACTGCATGGACAAAATTATTACCTCCAGTTACTGAAGAATATAATAATACTCCTCATTCTGTAACGAAATTCCCACCATCATATTTAAAGAATGGAAAATTACCTTATGATTCCTTACTTCTAAATCTAGAAGTATATTCGCTAATCGAAGAAGCTAGAAAAATTGCTCAAAAAAAGTCTGATGATTATCATAATGTAAATAAAGAAAGATTTTAAAGTAGGTGATTTAGTAATGTATGAGGAAGTTCAATATCCTAATACACATAAACTCTCTCCTCCTTTTTCAGGTCCTTAGAAAATTTTAAAACAATACTCCGAGGTTACTTTTGAAATTGATAAGCTTAATCCTCTAATTAAAAAGAACTCGGAAATTGTTCATGCAACTAGATGCAGACCTTTTAATCAGGCTAGTGACTTTAAATTAACAGTTAGAATTAGTACAATCCCTGTTTCTGTGCAAAATTAATTTATTTTAGCTTTCCAAATTCTACATTAAAAAATATTTTTCCCGATTACAACATTTAAAAACTTGATTAAGATGTTAAAACCTAATTATGACAAATTACTTCTCCTGATTTTGACCTTTCCCAATCTGGCTCCTTTCCTTTCCGCTTTCCCAGAGTTTTTTTGTTCAAAATTTGTTGTATATGTGCCCCATAGTCCATGAGGAGAGGAAAAAAAATCTAATACCACATTTTTCAAAATTTGGAATTAATACCAGATTTTCATTCAAAGACAAATGTATTTTTATTTATTTACTTTTTTTTCTGACATGAGTTTTCACACCATGTGTATTACTCCTTGCATTCTCTCTTTAGGGAGAATACAATAAGTGATAGCACATGCCCGCTGTCCCCCTAGAAACACTCCTAACACCACCCTAAAATTTTTCTTTCATTTGTTAGGAGATTCAACTATGGCCATGAGACTGACTTGGGTCATTTCTATTTTCTTTACCAGTCATGATCCTCTGACCATAGTTTAGTAAAAAAGTACTACCAAATACACACACATTAATTTTAAAACAAAATTTTTCTTTCTTTCTTCTTATTGTAGGGTAAATTTAATTATATTTTTGCAAAATTTAAAAGACTTTAACTTGATTATACAAGTTATTTATCTCAAATTTCAGTTTTGATTTTGTATAATATTGTATTATTATTAAGTAATATGAAAGATTTTTAAAAGACAAACAGAAAAAAAACTTTCACAATTGTACAATGACAAAAACCAGTTACCTTTTTCTAAGGAACAGAGGTTTCTTTTTAATCTATTGTACTAAGCATACTCCAACCATCAGGAAGATGGTACACTGATTTTGTTAGAGAAGACATGCCAAATTAATAGTCAAAGTATTATTGCCTTCTTTAATATTGCATTATATTATTTTTTTTATATTGAAGTTTCTATTGTATTAGGTATGTGCACCTACAGTGAGAAGAGCTTATGCAATTAATTGTAAATTGAGTATTATATTTCACTGAATATGAAAGTTACATTTTACTGAATATAAAAGTATGCGAAAGTTCACAATTCAATATATATTATAATGGAAATGTGTTCAACAACAAAAATTTGACGGATTTTTAGTGAACATCTACTTTGTGAAAGCATTCGAGCATTTGCTTCTGTAGCACAGAGAGTGTCTGCTTTGAAATATTCATACACCTCTCTGCGTCTATGATTGTCTGGCCTGCTTCTAAAGATTTGATGATTTGCCACTTGATAGATTCTTCTAAATGATACCACGGAGCCATAACAAACCAATTTAAGTCCTTACACACTGAAATCAAATGCTGTATTGCAGAAATTCACTCAAATATTCACTTTGTGCAAAGATTTTGAGTCACTGTCAGAAGGCATAATGCACTGATTTGCATATCAAAAACCATTTGATCACTTTTGATCAGATAATGCTAGGTTTGTCTTTCACACATTCTCTGCAAAAATTGATTACATCACTTGGATATTTCATGGAATATCTTTACTTTTGGATACGTAAATATACAATCAAACATAAGTGTATTTTCTTGCTTTCTGAGTTTACCGAATCTAAAAAACTAAGAAAACTTCATGAAATTTCATATGTATGCCAAAGGCCTTTCCCAATTCTCTCTCTTGCAACGCAGACTTTCCACCACTGATCTTTCTGCCCATAAAATTAGCTTTTAGGCATTTGTATATTTCATTTTAGCAAACATGATGACTTTATACAGTGTAATGAAAATCTGATTGTGTTTAAAATAATATGCTGGTAAAAGTAACCAGAACTTTACTGCAAAAGACATTTTTGTTCTTTGAAGGGAACTTGGATTTAAGTTCAGCTATTTGAAAATGGCAAAGCACACAAGTGCCTGAGGGGAGGGTGCCATCATGGAAGACTTTTTAAGAGAAACTATGTTAACTGATTAAGGTAAAGCCACTCAAGGATTATTTGTCTATGAGAAGGAATGCATTCAAGGAAGATTTTCTAAAGAAAACTCACTCGTATTCATACTACACATGGGGAATACCCCAAAAACCAACCACACAGCCAGCCTGTTCCCCTGAGACTGAACCCATGTGAACTCCCAGCATTCTTAACTGGCAGCAGTCTGCAGTCTGGCACAAAATATCATAGCTGGCAATTAATTGTGCTAAGCATTTAAAGTAACATCTGCAACAATGCTCCAAATAGCAGATTTTTATATTAAATATTTCCAAAATTCTTGAATGATCTTATTAATAATCAGAAAATTTAGCACTGACCTTAAAAAGGCTACTTTAAATCTGTATTTCAATATACACAGAATTCCAATACCCACTGGCTGATTGATGGGTGTACAGTTTGGAGGAAAGAATTAGAAGCAGACACTATCTTTTAGTCAAACTTTAAGTGTGTAACAGCTGAACAGTTGTTTATAATCAGGACAATCCCTGCATTATCCGATGAACGAATCAATTTCAAATGTTGCAAAGCTTTGGATATAAAATGGTTTTCAAACCAGTAATTCATTATTGTTTGTGTCGTCCATACTCTTTTACTTGATAGGCAGATGATGGCAAGTCTTTGCACATTAATATATTCATGGTTATGAATTCTTTGCAATTATGAAAAATTTAAATTTGTGTGCTCCTGCAGGATTTGCACATGCAAGATCATCAATCTCCCAATGGAATCTTGAAGGCCTTTCTACAGAAATTGCCAAAGTATCTTGGCCATATTTGCTACACAAGAAAAATTTTATCAGTGTTATAAATTTGTTCTAGACAGCACTTCGACTAATTAGTTGAATGAATTAGTCGATTATTAATGAATCTGTCTGCAAATTGTGCAGTTGCTTCAGTATCAGCTAAAGCTGTTTTGCTTGAAATTTTTAACTGCCTTCTAACATGGCAATTATTAAATTTGGTTAACCAATGTGTCAATTATGTGTACTCAAAAGTCGATTTCCTCATGAAGAGTTTTGGCTTAAGCCATTACCATGATACCTGTTAAATGGCCCTACTTCACTTTGAGACTGTCTCATACATTTAATCCCGATCATCACCTTCAGAAGGACACCTGATTTTTCTGTTATTCATTGCGAGTGGGGTATCAAACTCCATAAAAAATTCAAAATGCTTCTTTTCCTGCATTTTAATGTCATACTACATGCATAATTTAGCCATGGATATGTCTTTATGTACTTTTTGCTCAATTGACATTCGAAACATGTTTTCACTGCAGCTCCATAATTGGAAATTCTTTTTGACTTAATTGAAAACTCCAACTTTGATAAGAAAGCAGTAATTAAACAATTCACTAGGTTAACTGAACTAAGTTTAATTGAATGATTGTTTTTCCCTTCTTTGCTGCTGTGCCACGTAAAAAGAAAGCAGCATTAGCAACTTTCCACTCCAAATAAACATATCTTGGGCCTTTACTTATTGTGTTCAGGATGAAGTCAGATAGAAAAATGCCACCCATTATTTAAGATGCTAAGGGCCAAAAGTTTGGTCTTGGCCAATGTCAATCAATGCACTGCCAGTGGCCATGATGTAATTTACTAACCAACAAGTGTTTAAAGATAACATGCACAAACTCAGCTAATCGGAAGGAAAATCAATTTTGCAGCATTGTTTCTTAAATATTATATTCTCCATTAGCACATTATGTGAGGAAAAAAGAAAATTTATCTCCTCAAAAAACTTCTTAGGAGTGGTTAGAAAGCCTAGTTCCAGTTCTTATTTGTCCAGATTTCAAACTTTGTACTACAGTAATGACTGAAATGAAAGTAAACAAAAACTCATTTAGTAAACATTATACCTATAAAATTAACAACACAAGAACCTTGAGTTTGGCATAGATTTAAGTCAAGACCTCAACCGATTTTGAGGGCAAACAAGTACAGATTCCTCATCATCAGGATCACAGAATTCTGCAAGACTGGAAAGCAATGGGCGTAATGGTTGTATTTATACTCCACAGTAAAGCGAAACAAGAAGGCAGCGCAATCTATCGGCAAAAATATTAACGAAATTCAAAAATTAAGTTAATACAATTTTAAAAGTGTTAGGATGGATTGGATTGGATTGACTATGTCGATAATAAAATAAATAATGCCTTGTTACTGCATAAAAGTAAGCACTGTTTTATGTATGTTATGTTTATTATTAATGAAAATTACGCTGTTACTTATTTAACTATAGTAAGTAGTAGATACTTTCTTGTCAATGCTTATGATTTAAAATTGTGTACAATACATAAATAAATCAATATCTAAATTAAGATACAATAACAGGCCAGAACAAATATTAATTTAGAAGTCAAACAACAACATGGCACCAGTAGCTTGTCTCCTGTCCAGGCTTTCTTATCTTATCTAATCATTATATTTTATCTCATTCATTTGCTTTTGCAACTGAGGATGGTGGTTCAGTAAAAACCATCAAAACTAGTCCTGTGAAAATTTGGAAATTTAACGCTGATTTTTGTTGTTTGACTTCTAAATTAATAGAAGCCCCAAACAGGCTTATTTTTCCTTTTTTTTTTTTTTTTTCCACATGGTTTTCGTCATCTTGTGATTGTATGTGTTTTGGAGCCAGAAGCAGGCTTATTTTTCGCTTCCTCTTTTTGCACGTGGCATAACCGCCATTTTGTGATTCACGAGTTTCGGTAAGTACTTTTTTGCAATTTTTAAGTTCTATTTGTGTTTCAGATATTTTAATATTGTGCTTTGCTTATCTGATTGCATGCATTTTAGTTGCAAATATTTTGTTTTCTATTCATTTCAATGTGAAATTTTTCTGCTGTTTTGTACATGCTTTATTAGTGGTTAGTTAATTTAGTTTGATTTTCTGCATTGTTTATCATGCCTTCATCCATTAATCATTTCACTAAATTATGCCTGAAACGACAGAAATTCCTAAATCATCCTGACTTTTTACTTAAGTGTAAATGTAAAAAACTGATCCCCAATTTTAGTCAAATAAAATCTAATCAAAAACCTTCCAGTCGTGTTTCAAGAATTCTGTTAAACTGCAAGCTAGCCTTACTTTGGTCTATCATAAGGGATACACGTCAACAGCTATCCAAAATTGAACATGAGCTCTATAAGCTTCATCTGCAATTTGCTAATTTATATCCAAAATTCACTGCCCTTGAACAAAAATTTTGATCTAGAATGGAGTATGCAGTTAACCGTCATAAAAACACCCTTGCAGTTAAACTCGAAAAACTTCTTTTACAGTCTTCCAGTTCAAGTAGTTCAAAAAATCTTCCCATTGTAAACCTTAAGCCAATAGTTAATATATCTAATGTTAGTTTATCAGAAGAAAAAGAGAGAATTCTAAAATATAATTTTAACTTTCCCAAACCTCTAAACCCTCGATTTCAAAGATTTTGGCTCCTATTGAAAAAGCTTTCAAGTTCAGTAGAGTTTCAGATTCACAGAAAGAAATGATTAGGCATCTTATCCCTCATGATGTCAAATTCAACAATAAATCTTTGAAACCAAGTCTAACCGCGAGAAAAAGAGCTACAATGCGCGAAATTCATTCTAACCCGGATATTATCATTTCAAAGGCCAACAAAGGTGGCCAGATAGTCGTCATGGACAAGAACACTTACATCGATGGTGTCACTAAATTCTTAAACGAAGGACCATATAATCCGATCCCTACAGATCCTTTACCTTCGGACCTGTCAAAAATAAAAACTGCCATCAAGTCTTCACAAATCCTTTCAAGCAACTTAAAACATACGCTTATCCCATCTGTTGCGAATTGTGCCAGATTATATGCTCTTCCCAAAATTCATAAATGTGGTATGCCTTTCTGCAATATTGTATCAAATTTAGGTACTGCCTCATATTCGTTAGCTAAATATTTAGTTTCTAGATTTTCAACTCTATTAGACAATAACATTTACAGCATAAAAAGTTCAATAGAGTTTGTAAAAAAGGTTAAAAACTAATTAGCTAATTTCTCTCTCTCAATTCTGTTTGAAACAAGCACATTTTGTTTTCCAAAATAAATATTACAAGAAAACTGAGGGATTAGCCATGGGAAGCCCCCTCAGTCCCATCCTCGCTGATATCTACATGCATCATTATGAATCAAAATTGTTTGAAACTTTAAACTTCCCGGTATGGTTTCACTACGTAGATGATACTTTTACCCTGTTTGAAGGTAATAAAGATGATTTAAATAAAGTTCTGTCAAAAATGAATTCCACTGACCCTGCTATTCAGTTTAATTTTGAACTTAAGACTTGCAATTCTCTTCCGTTTCTCGACATTGTGGTCACACGTAATACACCCAATTTCAGCACTACGGTTTACCATAAACCTTCATCGGTTTGCCTTCCACCACATTTCAAATCATGTCATCCAACTAAACAAAAGTTAGCTTCATTTTATTCCTATGTTTTATGTGCTCTTCCAAGTTTGCTCCTCAAAACTATACCCTGATGAAGAACTAAATTATTTAAAAGCAATAGCTATTGACAGGGGCTTTTCACCAAACATTATTAATCAAGCAGTTAAAAAATTCTCATCTCAACACACCAAAAAACAGACTCTTGTTTTAGGAGATAATAAAAATTCTGTTGTCATTCCCTTCTTTCCATCAATTAGCTATAAAGTTGCATGCATTTTACAGAAATTTCACTTTTGAGTCGTTTATTCTCCCATCAATAAAATTCCGAGTTTCATAGTCAAGGACCCCATTCCGGATATGAATTCCTGGGTATTTACAGGATTCCTTGCCAGTGTGGTTTAATTTACATTGGCCAAACTAAGGGAGCCTTAGAATTTCGCATTAAGGAACATGAGACATATGTTAGAAAAAAGGAAACACAGAAGTCTTCTGTTGCCCAATATTGTTGGTCTGTTTGTGCTTTTGCAGCTGAGGATGGTGATTCGGTAAAAACCACCGAAACCAGTCCTAGGAAAATTTGGAAATTTAACGTTGATTTTTGTTGTTTGACTTCTAAATTAATATCTAAATTAAGATTAAAAAATATTTTAAAAAAGAAAAGATGTTTTAACAAATCATGGTTCAAAATCCATTAAAAAAAATAATTCATTTATAATTGTAGATATCAGTATAAGTTAATGGTGTGAATACAGAGGCACAAATTAAGAGATTAAAGAGATAGGAATGAAAAAGTAGACAGAGATAGAGAAAAACTCCCGTCTCTTCTCCCATGCGGCATGTGGGGCTGAGATTAGGAGGAACCTGCGAAAAGACATTCCTCTGAGGGTGACAAGGCAGAAGGGAAATTGGGCAAGACGTCATTTTGGACAAAAGGACTATGTAACTAAATTTCTTTACTTACTCTGATACTGTTTCTAGTATTCTTTGTATTCTTCTTACGCTTTAATCATTTTAGCTTTTCTTCATTGGTATGCTGAAAAAGTCATAGTCTTTGTTTCTATCATCCTTTGAAACAGCACATTATCTGCTCAATCATGGCCTAAACTTAACTACTGCTCAGCTGAACTGTGTCTTAGTTATTCTGAAATTGTATCTTGTTATGCTTCTTATGAAATTCCAGCCGTAGCCCCAAAATAAGATGTATTTTATTTTATTACTTAATTTTTCCTCTTTAATTTAATAATTAATTAATTTTTTCCTTTGCATTTTTCATTAAAGTTTAATTATTTAATATTTTAATTGTTAATTATTTGATTATTTTAATCTCTAATTATTGTATTATTTTAATTATTTTATTATTGTAATAGCTATTTTGCTTCATTTATTTTTTCCTTCCTTCCTGAAGGCCTTTGGCAGTACTAATCTTAGAAATTAAACCCTCTTTAGGGTATATAACCTTTCAGATTATGTGCCAGAAGTCCCTTTCCACTACAATAAGCACTTACTACTGTTTACATTGTAGCTATTACATAGTTCAAGAGACAGATAAATGTTGTGGCTTTATCTCAAAGTAGAAAGAGCTTGACTCATGACTGTTAATTAATCAAATTTCTTCTATCTATTTAAAACCAATTCAATAAATTCATTTTATAGTAAGCAAACAGGTTCCCCATTTTGATCCCAAACATTAAACAATACTATGATTTTTTTTCGTGTTTGCTTATAATTTTAGCAATAATGTTCTTTTCAATTTCAGCACAACGATAAGTAAAACAGAAGAAAATATTGGATCACCGCTATACATTAGATTAACAGAAAGAACAAAATTGCTCTGTGGTTATCATTTAATTCTTCAGGTATCCTCAGGTTATAACAAAGGAATACTGTAAATTTCTTAAAATGAATTGAACTATTTACTAAGATTTATTCAGCTACAGAAATTGATGTAGGAAAAACACGAAAGAAGGCTAAGCCCTTTAGTATTACAAAGATATTGAAAATATAATATTGCAAATTTTAAGCAAAGCAATAAGAAGTAAAATTTTACTATCAGCCTGAAAGGCTAAATGAAAGTACTATTCTATAAAGACTATACATCAAATGCAAGTAAAATAGAATACAGTTATATCATACTTTGCCGTTAGGATTGATTATGAAGTAATAATATCAGACAGAACACTGTAGAAGTTTTCAGAAGCTGATGACTGCCAAATTTTAGCTTGTGTGGAACAGTAACTAAACTTAAAACCTTCTTATTCTGAATATAGAGTGCCAAAAATACAAAGCAGCATATATAAAAGAGAAAAGAAATGTACTCCAGAAGCATACATCATTTTATTTCACTTTCACAGAAAAGAATAATTCCTTTGACAAGTACAGCCATTCAAACAACCATTAGACACCCAAAAAGAAATTCAACCTCTAGATATAAATCACAATAATTTTAATGGAGAAGTACAACAAACAAATATTTATGCATTAAAATAAAAACAAGATTTTAAACTTGTACAAGTTGAGAGGATATGCCTAGCCAATAATCAGTATCAGGATAAAAGTGATTTATTAAACTAGTTTTAGAAATTATAAAAAGATAAAAAAAAACACTTAGTAGAACCTACAAACCATAATACTAAAAAAAATGCTTAACATTTTAAAAAGTTGGTGAAGATGCAGATGTGAAATCAAAATTTAAGTTTACAGCTGAAATTTGGGAGACATTAATTAGACATGCCAGTTTCATTACGAATAGTATGTCAGGATAAACATATATTTACGGGTGGTTAGAGTTCAGAAAATCCATAGATAGGGATAAAAAGGATAAATGGTTATGGATTTGATTAACAGAAATGCGAGTTGATATTTACTGTATAGTTCCACTACGTTTCTTTCTGAAAAAATCGCCAAATGGTATTGGTTGTTCGAGAAGTCTGGAAGCCCGCTGCGTGAAACAGGTTTTTCGGTTACCCCAATGTTGATAATGTTGGCGAAACTAACTTTGGGGAAAATTGTGCAAATTTGCCAAATATGTGGTGATAAGTTGAGAATTTGGCTATTTTTGTAACAGTAGCCTTTTCGTATGGAGCGGAGATTCTAAATTGCTATGTTTGGTTGCACATGCACAATGTATATGAAAGTGATGCCTGAAAGCTTGCTTAATGGTATGAGTATATCATTCTGGATACGACTATAATGTCTCACTGCTGGAAAGAGTATATAAAAGAGAAGTAATGTAGAGTGGAATTAAACGTGGTTTAGCCAGGAGGAAAATCAAGGACAGCTTGTAGTTTTATTTTGCCGAATATGTGTGGTGTAAGAAGGAGTAGGGGGGAAAAGTATTTATGACTTTCTTGGACACTATTATATGTATTTATCTGCCATTAACAACAGATGAGCCAAAATGACCAGATACAGGGCGGTCATAAAAAACTTTGCCAACATCTGCACTTCTAGTGTCCATTCCGGTGAACCGATCTAGATGAGATTGCAAATACAGTTATTCGGGGGTATGCGCTTGAGATTCTGTGAATGGCAACACAGAGGTGGTCATGGTTATGGTTATGGTTATGGTTATAGTTACAGAAACTCGAAAATGTTGAATGGCAACGCAAACTTTTCCGGTCACAAAATGTTCAGTGCCTGCGAAAACCCTAAATAGCGTTGGAATGGTACTGATATGTCCAAAAACGGGCGTGTTATGCATACACAAAAAAAGAGTTCTGAAAACCAGCCAACAAAACGTGATCTGGGAGCACGCAGAAACTTTGCATGTAACAGAGGCAAGATACCAATCACAAAATGCTGATCGCCAGATATTCAACGTAAGAAACCGATAAAATACCAGGCGGGTATGCGAAGTCGTCATTCGGGAACTTGCACATGGCGATGAAATTACTATTCCTGGGAAAGTTCGTGGTGAATTGATAAAATTGCATTGTAAAAATGGGATGAATACTACTACTGGAATTGCGTAAGCAGAATGCATTCAATGACATTGCATGGATGTAAGATGGTGCACCTCCACATATAGCGAGGTTTGTTAAATGGTCCTGGAACAACATTTTCTTAATCTCATCATCTCCCGCCATTATCCTTTTCCATGGCCTAAGCGATCCCCCGATATGACGTCTATGGATTTCTGGTTTTGGGGATATCTGAAATCCAGCGTTTACCTGTGCAATCCACAAACTTTGTCGGATTTAAAGGATTCTACACGGCGTGAGATTACAAACATCCCTCATGCCATGTTGCGTTCAGCGGTATTGTGCATCATCTCCAGCATGCAATGCATACTTGCCTGTGATGGCATCCATGTGGAAAACGGTTGATCTAAATAAAGGTATTCTTTTGTCTGATATGTATTGTCATCAGCGATCGGTGTCTTGTCTCATCATATGCAAATATTCTACGTGCGCCCAGATTGTGTTTCGTTGGCCAGTTCCAGAGCTCTTTTGTGAAAACAGGCGCTGGAAATGCAGATGTTGGCAAAGTTTCTTTATGCATCCGGTATTTAATTGAATTACTGCATACGTAGATGAGATGCTGGTGGGAAGCATTAACGTATGCATGTGAAGAAAAGGGTATGTTGAAAATTGACATTTCATTCATTTATTGGTGTCTGTGTGTTAATTTTTTTTAAAAGATTTGTTGTTTAATGTTTACATGTTAGGAACTAAGTATTTTTGGTTATTTGTTCATGTTCTGTGTGTTAAGACAGCGGCGAATTTTTTTGGTTAACACGATAGTTTTAACTTTGTTTTAGCTTTCTGATTTTGTTTAAGTGAAAATAGGTCAATGTGTACATCGATAAGTTAAATTAGTTCACAATGCCTAGTTTGTGCAATTCTCTGATTTTTTAGTCCAAAGAGGCTTTGTCCCTGAAGGACTATTGTTTTCATTTTGCGATTTTGCATTGATTCACTATAAACGGCTGTATCACTTTTCAAATTGTTGCCACCAAATGTTATTGCTCTGTATTATATTTAAAGAAATTAAATAATGAAGAATCTGCATAAATGTATGTATATTTCTCCAAATGTGATAAAGCAAAGGTACCTACAACCATCCAGTTTTGAATAACGTACGTTTCCACCCAAATATGCGCATCTGGAAGCCCAAATTTGAGATTTGTTTTATTATCTATTTCATATTTTGTAAACTTTAACGAATTTTTGATGAACAAACTCAATGATTTAAAGGCGAGCATGGCAACTCTCTAAGGGAGGAAACCTTTTTATCTCCAGCGTGGAACTGTGCATCAGAAATTCTAAAGATATGCTCATCTTTAAATTATTTTGTGATATTGCTGTTGAACTGAATTTTATGCTTTAAGTGCAAAGAACATGATATTTAATGAATAAAGGTAACACACAAAACAGTAAATAAAAGTCCCTTTGGACATTATTTAAAATCTGAAACCTTTCAGATTTTTTTTTAAAAGTCAAAATAGGCCGATACGTACATGAACACTGAGTTGTTTGATTTCCTGCAGGGGCTGAAGGATCAGCACCATCTTGAAATTGGTGTTGATCCTTCGTGGTGCCGATGTTGGCGTAAAAAATGATCAGCACCATTGTGAAATTCGTGCCAATCTTGCCGTGAAAAATGAAACAAATCGCGAAGCATTGCTGTAGAGCAAAGATTAACTGAAATGTGTGCTTATCATGCTTGTGCAGTGTATAAGACAGAAGATATAATACAGTAACTGAAAAATATTTTTCTTCACTTAGTAGATAGGGAACAGAAGGTCAAAAGCTTGACCAAGATAGACTGTGAATAGGACTTCACTGGATGTTTAATATACAGCACTTATAAGCATTTATCTATGAAACGCAATTTTTAAAGGTGCTGAATCTTAAACAAAACCACAATCGTAAATGTGCTAAAAACAGAACAGCAACATGTAAGAAATAAAATTCAATAAAGTGGAAACCATAAGGATTAACTGCATGTTTGCAAGCATGCACCATTTACTAATGATATACATTTAATATTTTGTATATGCATAACCAATTTCATTAATTATATTATTTAATTATGAATCAGCAGGGAAGAGACAGTAAATAATAGTTCCCAGGTTCCTCTCTATCACTCAATATAAGATAAGCGTTTTAAATTAACTTCATACTACTTCACATCTTTGTTACTTTTCCTGTCTTTAAGAATGCAAGATAATCTTTACCCTCATATGAAATGAACTCCCCCTAAATTTATCTTACTGTGTAATACTGCATATGTTTTACATACTCATGTACAAAAAATAAAACATTATATCCTGAATACTTCTCAAGAAATTACTCTGACCATGACTCTCCCCAACATTCTGTAAAATTATAAACTAAAAATTTCCAAATCACACAGAATTTTAAAGCTACTATTATTACATGACAGATGTAGCTTCTAAAATATATTCATAAACTTCTGGTGCTAGAAGCTACCTATGACATTATTTAATAACATACTTTGAATTATCATTCATTGTAATATGCTGCAGATTAAGCACAGTTACTTATTTTATCTAATAGTCATGAGAATGATCAGTTGATATTTACTGTACGGTTCCACTTGGTTTCTGTCTGAAAATATAGCCAAGTGTTATTGGTTGCTTGTGAAATCTGGTAGCCCGGTGCATGAAGTAGGTTTATCGGTAACCCTAATATTGACAATGTTGATGAAACTAGCGTTCGGGAAAACTGTGAATATCAACAAATAAGTTGTGATAAGTTGAGAATTCGGCTATTTTTTTTTATAGTAACCCTTTTGTATGGACAGGAGATTTTCAATTGCTGTGTTTGGTTGCACATGCGTAATATTTTATGAAAGTGGTGCCTAAAAGGTCGTCTAAATGTTTGCTTAGTGTTATAAATGAGTATATTCTTTCAGAGATGACAATAAGTTCAGACTACTAGAAGGAATACAATTCTCTTTCAGATGATGGAGCAAGGACAAAAAAATGTATTTATAGCTTTCTTGGACGCTATTATACGTGTTTATCCGCCATTAACAGCATACTGGTAGGAGGTGTCAAATGTGTGAAGAAAAGGTATGTTACAAAATTGATGTTTTATCTATTTATTCATGTGTGTGTTAATTTTTGTTAAAAGATTTGTTGTTTGGTGTTTTTATGTTAGGAAATTTGTATTTTTGGTTATTTATTGCTCTTTGTTTGTGTATTTTCGGTTATTTGTTTGTGTCTGTGTGTTAAGATAGCGGAGAATTTTTTCTGGTTATCATAGTTTTAATTTTGTTTTAGCTTTCTGATTTGTTTAAGTGAAAATAGATCGATGTGTACATGGAGAAAGTTGAATCATTGCACAGTGCCTAGTTTGTGCAATTCTGGGATTTTTTTAAAGTTAGAAGAAGTTGATACGTACATGGATAATGTTAAATTAGTGCACAGTGCCTAGTTTGTGCAATTCTCTGATTTTTTTTTAAAGGTAAAATAGGCTGATGTGTGTATGTGGACACTGAGTTTGTGTAAGTGTTTGATTTCTTGTTTTTGTTTTGTGTAGTGGGTGAAAGGATTGGCACCAATCTTGGCGTCAAACAAGAAACGATTTGCCAAGAGGTACCATAGAGTAAAGATTAACCAAAGATCAGTCAAGAAAATTAGGAAGCAGTATATTTTAGAGAATAAGACAAACCTGAAAGTAGAGAGAAAACTTATCCTAGATGGGAATAAGCAACCATGACACTCACAGGATATGTTTACTTATAACTGCAATTATATAGCTTTTTTCCATGATATGCTTTTTGTATGATGAATAATTGCCAGTTAAAAGGTATTTTATTAACAACAGTAAAGATTTTAAATATTAATAAAATTAATGCAATTTAAAATACTAACCAATCCTGAAGTATTAAAAAAAGGTATTTATGTATAAAGCAACCACCTTAGTGAAATTTGGCGATTTACAGATGGAAAAGAATGATAGTATAAGCTATGACACAATTTATTTATCAGGTGCAAATTGCTGACCTTTTAAAAAGATTGACAAACTGTCGATATTTAGCTTAAGTCAGCAAACATAATTAATATATCAAAAGAAAACATTCATATAAAGAATTTAAAATACAAATTTTAATTATTTAACAAGAATCCTACCTGAACATGAATTCTCCCATGTACACAATGATCAGTTTTCGCTTAAAAAAATCAGAGAATTGCCTAACCTTGGCATTTACCTTGTGGCAGAATGCTGTATTTTTATAGAAATATTACTGCAATTTCTTCCATTGCTACCAAACTCCCCAATAGCATATTTTAAAACTGAATTTAAGGCAAAAACATATCACAGTTTGTCTATAAAAGCTATTGAAACTTGAAATATGAAAAAAAAGAAAGAAAACAGTGACACCGTTTGCCTGAAGAACTGTTATGAGCATGGTTTCCCAAAATATTGTTATCCGCATGTTTGCTGCACTTTGGCATATTTCGAAAATTCGGTTATTTCCAAGGTGGTTGCACTAATATGTGAGTACCAAAACGACCAACACGAATTTCCATCTGCACTGTGAGTTAGCAGATGCGTTTTTTCCTGTATAAGTTAAAAAATCTTAGATACTGTGCCTCTTGAAACACCAAACACTTCAGCTACCTTGGTTACTGAAGTACCCACTATAGGAGCCCCAAAAATTTGTCCACGTTCGAATTCATTCAGCTCCGACATGATACACTCAGAACTGCACAGAACAATGTCTCAATAACAAATGATGATACACTCAGAACTGCACAGAACAATGTCTCAATAACAAATGACACTTGTAATGTATTGAGGATATTATACAGGTGACGTTAGTGAGCAAACACATCAATGCCAACAACAGCTTTTGCAAAAATAAGCATTTTAGTTTAAACATGGATTTTAAGAGATGTTTCCATACTTTTGTCCAACCTCCGAATCTGTTTAAATTATGCCATTTCAATATTTATCTTACATAATGATAATGATCAGCAACTTATTTTGGGCCAAGATTTTATCTTGAACATGTTACATCTCTCTGCTATTCTTGCAAACTAGTTGTTGTTTTTCTTCATCTTAAAAAATGTAAAACTTCTAGAACAGGTGTTTACTGCACCACTTTATCTGCATTTCCTAAATAAATGTTCGTCGATAAGAATAAAAATAAATACTAAATTCAGGCATGACTGTGACTACTACATCTTTACGCATCTATACATCACTAACCACATTCCAAATTATTTCATATATATATGTATATTATTTACATACCATTTCATAAATGAACATTATTTGGTTTTGAATTTTACATTCATTTTAAACAACAAACACCAATGATGATAAAGAAGTCACTAAAATAACCATGCAGATATTGCTTGAATGCCAGGAGTATAAACTACAGAAATGAGAAATTGTTTCCAGAATCCTTATTTATCGCTGGCAGATTTCAGTTTAAATGCTATGGCTTCTGCGCACTTACATAACTGTGAATTTACAACAAACACCAATGATGATAAAGAAATCAATAACATAACCGGGCAGATATTGCTTGAATGCTAGAAGTACAAACTACAGATATAAGAAACTGTTTCCAGAATCTTTATTTATCACTGGCAGATCTCAGTTTAAATGCTATGGGTTCTGTGCACTTACATTACTACTGTGAATTTACGTAAGTCGGAAGGTTATAGTATACAGATTTCAGAAAAAAATTAATGCTTTAGATGGTGGGACACTAAGCAATTGTAAGTAAATGCATTAAATTATTTCCCTCATATTTACACTTTTAGCACTGTATTTATAAGTACAGGAAGTGTTTACAAAAATTTTAAATGCAATTTCAAATTACATGCAATGAATGCGTGCTTCTGAAGCAGTGTTTTCACATAATTATCTAGTTTCTGTACACCACAAAACACACACACCAAATGTTGAATTAAAGGACTACAATTGTTACTTAAAAATGCACGTAGACAAGATTAGTACTTAGCTTTCGCTCCCCCTTGGAAACAAAATTATACAGATCGAGGATTAATACAAATAAGCACAGTCGAAAGAATTATATCAAAATTTTAAGTATCTTTTCGAGTTGAACTTCCCTCACCTATGACATACCAAATGACACACCGCATCATTTTCACTAGATACAAATAAATTTTATAATCAAATTCACTATGAATTCATAAAAAACATCATACCTTCGATGCATCTCGAGTCACGCCCAGAACTGAAAATATAAGTATTCAATAAATAACACCGCCAATACCTAATTAAAACAAAAATAAACAAGGAATCGCTTTTATAAATAATTCTCGAGACATCATAAAAAAGTGTTTACGTCTCCCCATCATATACCTGAATAACAATCATGTTGGCCGCAGTATAAACCGTCTATTAAAGCAAATGTTGAATCAAAAAACAACGCCAACAAAACAGTTGATAAAATAACTGAACACATGTTTAATTTTGTCTTAACAGAATCTGGTAACCGCAAGTCAGAATTTACAAGTCAGGGAAAGGAGGGGGAGAAAGGAAAGAAAAACATAAACTTGATGTTGCCAATATAAATGCAAAGAGAACTTAATAATAGGGAAAGGGTTATCAAACTGGTTATGTCCTATTTCAGGCTTTTTCAGTTAAGCTGTCTTGAAAATCAAATTATATTCTCCGAGTGTCTCTTGTCTACATTAGGTAATAGTGGTGCCTCACAAGAGTACTCGGATTCGGAGATCCAACTTATTGGAAAGCAACATGTCCAAGGTGTCAGCAATAAGTGATGCTAAAAACATTTTAAGATGCACAAATTTACGAATATCTTATAATCACAGAGCAGCGCATTTAAATCCTCCGTAACATAAAAAGCTGAATGTAGAGCTGGTAAAATAGACATAAAAATACACGAAATTTAATTGGTAAAAAGTTAGTACGAAACTTCAAAAGCATATAAAAAATCCACATTAAAAAAATCAAAGAGCAAACTATATCAAGCACAGGAAATTATACCCAAATATTCAAAAATGCTAAACCGAAAATAATACTAAAAATCTAAAGTAAATATCATATACAATAAGATACAAATGGGAAAACTAGAATTATTTTGCGTGCACGAAAGAATACGTATTAAAATTTCCTTCTAGACAGAGAACAGTACGAACATTTTCTCAATGAGAGTCGGTGCGTCCTTATCCTCTGATTTTCTACCAGCTCATGTGCGAACAATATCTAGAATTAAAAAATCAGCAAACGTATGGTTTACCTCTTTGATTATTTGAAAGAAATCAGTTCAAGTCTTTGAGATAGTTTCCGAATTTTTATGTTGTTCAGGAACACGTTTTTCAGGACGGTTATAATTTGCTGCGGATTTTACAAAAGTTGCTTCATATTTTTCAGTACTTTTATCATTAGGAATTTGGTTGCTACTTCTTTCAGCTGGCTTTTTAGAACTTTGTGCAGTTTTCCCCTTTTCTTATCCACGTTTCTAGAGGGTACAATTCAAATTTTTGAGACTTCCTCTTTTTTCAGATTCAGAGTGTTTTGGGGTTATTGCTTAAAATTGGCTGATTGACCTCAATTACAATTACAACCTTCAAGATTTTCTGTGTACTTACTCTCACATTGTGAAGATTTATAATCGCCATCACACTTTACACACTTGGGCAGGAGTTTACACTCTGCTGAAGAATGGAAGAAATGCTAGAAGTTATTACACTGTGAGAAACAACCTTTAAGTTGGGGTCCAATTATCTTAACAATAGATATTTTCGAGTTAGAATAAATTACTTCTGCTCATCAGACAGAAATATCTTAGCTGGCGTTCCCCAAGGTGGAACTCGAGCGCCTTAGCTCTTCAGTCCTTACATTAGTGATTTACCTTCCATCACTGGGATTGTTATTGCTCAATATGCTGATAATGCTGCAATTCTGACCAAATCTGTTAATCCTCATCTTGCTCAAACCGAACTTCAAGATGCAATTAACATTATTTACTCTTGGTCCCATAAATGGAAACTTAAAATGAATTCTCAAAAAAGCTTAACTATTTTCTTTAGAAAAGCTCCAAGTAAAGTTAATGTATCACTAGTACCTGAACGGTCATATCTTACCACGTGATGACCATGTAAAGTTCTTAGGAATAACCTTACATAAACAATTAGACTCTGAAAGCATATGCACTAGGCTCAAAATACGGTTTTCCAAGCACTGGTGAGTGTACGTTCTATTATCGGCAGGAATTCACTACTCAGTAGTCATATTGAAAGAAGTAATTGTCTTCAAACGATATGTCCGATCATGCTTTGTGTATCCTCTGTTTAGGCTGCAACAGTAGGGTCAGAGAAAGAAATCTGCAGCTTTTAACCGAGATTGTACTTTTGAATTAATATTTACTTTCCAGTTGTTTAATTACATTTTTTCATATACCTAAAACTGTAAATTTAACTGTAAAGAAACTGTATGTGTGTAACTGTAATCGAATGGGAAGAGGTGCTGTGATCACGAAAGATGGAGGCACCATCTTGGCATAGCTCCGAAATTTTTTTATCTATGTACCAATAAATGCTGACCTCCCTGAATAATTTTATTGCACTTTTCCTCTGCAATGTCTCGTCAATCACCTGAAGATTTTCTTCAATGAAACTAAAGAATGGTTTTTTAAAGCTTAGCTTTCTCTCACAGTATTCTTTGGTATTTGTTTAAATCCCAAATGTGAGTTGCGGATGATTCTTTATTTCTTTGAAAAAATTGGGTAGAATTATGAGCTACTATAGATACAGTGTGCCTCATTTTGTTAAACTAGTACTAATGTAATAAAATATGATTTCCAGTTAAATTAAAAATAAATATTGTGTTGAAATATTAAAAATGTTTTAATAATTTAATTATTAAACTGTCTAAATCAATAAAAAAAATTCTCTAACACACTGTCACAGCTCCATTCATCCTGCCATATCTTGCTTTTGTTACTCCCAGCTTTATGCAAAGTACTCAACAGTGCAGGCTGTGTCCTATCTTATCACACCCACCTGTCTCTATGCGCTTTTTGCTCAAAGCGTTTTTTGCTTCTTTGTATCAGTACTACATTTTGATTGTATTAATTAATATCCGCATTCGTCATCTTTGATATTCACCTCAGGCCAGTTTCCATATTTCCACACTGTTCCTGTAAAATCCCTACTACTGCATTAACCCATCCTGTTACAAACTCCACTTTATTTCAAGTAATGCGACTTCTACATGTACTTCATTACCATTTTGTTCTCACGCTATTTTTCTCCTCTGATCGATATTATTTTCCCATAATTGCATTGTTTTGATTGTTATCCCTAAATATTTCTCACGTTATATTTCATTTTGTTCTTTTACCTCCTTTCTCCCACCTTCTCTCTCCTCTCATCTCTAGCAATCAATCTCATTTATAGAAATTTCTAGACAGGTAAAATCTTAAATTTTAGAACCTAACCGGAGCCAATTTTTTACAATCAACAACTTGCAATCTCAGCTAAACTTAACGTTTACAGCCGATCACATCATAAGAAAATAATTTCATTATATCCGAAGGTAGAATATCTCAGCTCCTTCCGGGTATCTGGATGGAAAAACAGCTTAGCACAACAGTTTAATTTATTTGGCTATTTATTTAGAATTGTAATAAAGATAGTTTTATTTTCCCGTGCAATGCAGACGATTTAGATACGTCGGAAAAGTAAAAATACGAGAGCGCATGCATTTAATAAATAAACATCTCTTAATTGCTATTTAATAAATAAATATCTCGTAATTGCTGTTGCCATCCACAACTATTGAGAAAAATCGAGGTTTCAGCTGAAAATTCTAGTAAATAATTAAAAAGCTTATAAAAGCCGAATTTAAACACCTCATCTCAGTTGCAATTGCAGCTGTTTTAAGCTGTTTTGTTTACTTAATGCTGTTATTGATTGTAGCAATTTCGCTGTGAGATGGAATTAGTTTCTCTGTTTTTGAATTCAGTTTTGCTAAACGTTTGAGATAGTGTGATATTGTATGAATATCTCTGAAGAAATATTTCAGCATTTTGATTTATTTCTTGTGGAAAGAATAAATTTTTGTTAACTTTCTAATGACATGCGCATTTAATCGATAACGAACCTTGTACGCACGCAACAATTTTTGGTGTTAGGAATTGGGATTTTGTATGCCAATTACACGAACAATGGAAGAACAATTAAGGCAATTTATGGCAGCCTTTACTGCATTTAAAGAAGAAATTAAAGCTGGCCAAGATTCCGTGAAAGAGGAGATGAAAGCTGGTCAAGAATCAGTTAAAGAGGAGATGAAAGCTGGTCAGGAATCTGTAAAAGATGAAATGAAAGCTGTTCAAGAAAAGATGGAAGAATCTGTTAAACAAGAAATGAGATTAGGTCAAGAAGAAATGAAAAGAGAAATAGCACGCATGATAGAAAACAAGTTCAAGGTTATGGAAGGAAGAAAGGATACAGTTGAACACAAAGGTGGAGAAATTCAAGAAAGAGTTTCGACCGTGGAACAGCATATATGTTACAGAGTTTCTTCTATCAAAGAAGAAATTGAAGGAAGAGTTTGTGCCGTTCAACAACAAATTGATGACAGAGTTTCTTCGCTCGCCAAGGAAGTTGATGCTTTAAAGAAATTCGTAGCAATAGCAGGAAGCAATTCTGAAGGATTTAAATCTTTTTCCGTGCCTTCTCGTTCCTCCCTGAAGTTACCCACATATGATGGGAAGACCTCTTGGCAAGTGTGTAAGACACAATTTTCTATAGCGGATGCGACTGGATGGGATTCCCAAGCTAAGGCCTGTCATCTCGGCGCCTCTCTGAGAGCAGACGCAGCGGATATCCTACAGACTCTTCCCGAAAACAAAAGGCTAGATTTTTGAAGCTCTGTCCGGCGCATTGGAGCTGCGTTTTGGAGAGAAGTGTTTAAAAGATTACAACAGGCTTCAGTTAAAATCCCGTCAACAGAAGCCCACCGAAACACTCCAAGAGCTCGCCATGGATGTTAAAAGGCTGTCCCATCTCGACTTTACGGAGTGCCCGAGAGAAACAACGGAAATCTTGTCCCTGCAGTACTTTATCGATGGCATCCAGGATCCTGAAATACAGAAAGCTCTGCGAATGGCCGATGTCAAGGGCTTGAAAAGCACTCTAGAGTACGCCATGAAATTCGAGGCAGCCCAGCAAGCGACTCGTAAAGACCGCAACCCAATCAGAGCTGCTCACATACAAGAACCAGTGAATCAAATGATTGCTCGTCTAGACGATTTAACCAGAAAAGTAAATGCCTTGAGACGGAATGTTGGTGAGAAGAAACCGACCGTAAAGTGCTGGAACTGCGGTGCTGAAGGGTACATTGGAAGAAGCGGCAGAACACCCCAGGGCACGGTTGTTAAAACCGCGCCTATCAAGAAGGGGGGACACTAAATGTGGTCATTTCGCGGGGCGGAGGTTGCCAGATAATGAAAAGCTCCAGTTTAAAGCGCTTCAGATTTCTGCAGTAAGTGGCGGCAGTAATGGACTTTTCATCATGGGACACATCAATGGAGTTCCTTGTAGTATGACGATCGACACAGGAGCTAATGATACCATCATTCGAAGAAATTTAGCTAAAAAATTTAAGGATAAACTGATTTGGACGCCATACTGTGTTACCCTCCAGACTGCGTCCGGTGAGAAAATCGGCATAGAAGGAAAGTTAAACGTGAACGTCACATTTGGAAGTGCCACCTACTATCACACGGCATATGTGGCGGATATTACTGATCCTTGCATACCAGGATTGGACGTTTTAAGGAAATACAATTTTCTTTTAGACTTCAAAAACAACAAACTGCTTTCAGCATCTGAGGACATGACTATCGATCATCAGAAGGGATCCTCAGCTGGAAACGCCGACTTCTCGTCTGAAAGACCCTGCTCAGAAAGCTGCCAAAATCACACTAGGGTTAAAGAGAAACCCAAGACTACCAGCAATTCTCCATCCCAGATCCTATCGATCGTGATCTTCGTTGCCTTGTGATCTCTTATTTGGCTGCTCTGCAGATGCACCTTCATCGCCTCAGGAATATATCCAAGATGTCCAGGCCCGGTTTGAAGTGATGCACATCTTTGCACGAGAGCGAGTCAACTTGGCGACGAAGAAGAGACCCGATACGACACCAGAGCTACAGGACATCGTTTCAACGAAAGAGACAAGGTATGGTTGTGGAATCTCATTCGTAGAAAAAGACTTTCTCCGAAACTACAGTCATCTTGGGATGGTCCTTACACAGTCCTAAACAGGCTGAACGACGTCTTGGTTCGGATCCGTAAGTCATCGAACTCTAAGCCTAAAGTCATTCATTATGACAAGTTAGCTCCTTACTATGGCCATAGTACGTAATGTATATAATTGTAAATAGTAATATAAATAGTATAAGACCATGGTCTTTTTGTATTTAGTATTTGATAGCATTTGATTTGTATTTAGTATTTGTATTTAGTATTTTATAGTATTTGTATTTGATAGTATTTGATTTGGATTTAGTATTTGATAGTAGTTGCATTTGATAGTATTTGTATTTACTATTTGATAGCATTTGCATTTAGTATTTGATAGTATTTGCATTTGATAGTATTTGTATTTAGTATTTGATAGTATTTGAGTTGCATTTAGCGTTTGACAGTATTTGATTTGCTGAAAGTTACTTATTGCAATTATTGTTTATTTTGTTATTGTAACCTAATGTTTATTGTTGTATTGATGCCTTAGTTGTAAGTTTGACTTCCTGTCCAGAGATTGTACTGCCCGGGACGTGCAGTCCTTAGGAAGAGGACAATGTTACGGATTTCGTCATTATTTAGCTATGCATTTAGAATTGTAATTAAAATTGCTTTATATTCCCGTGCAACGCAGACGATTTTTGAAGAGAAAACT
Source organism: Stegodyphus mimosarum (assembly GCA_000611955.2). NCBI lineage: Eukaryota > Metazoa > Arthropoda > Arachnida > Araneae > Eresidae > Stegodyphus > Stegodyphus mimosarum. The sequence goes on along the minus strand of KK122043.1, from coordinate 543,092 downwards.
ACGTCGGAAAAGTAAAAAATAAAAAGTGCGTGCATTTAATATTTAATAAATAAATATCTCGTAATTGCTGTTGCCATCCACAACTATAGAGAAAAAATCGAGGTTTCACCAGAACATTCTAGTAAATAATTAAAAAGTTTATAAAAGCCGAATTTAAATACCTCATCTCAGTTGTAGTTGTAGCTGTTTTAAGTGAACTGTTTGTTTGCTTAATGCTGTTATTGATTGTAGCGATTTCGCTATGAAATAGATTTAGTTTATTTGTTTTTGAATTCAGTTTTGCTAAACGTTTGAGATATTGCGATAGTGTACGAATATCTCTGAAGAAATATTTCAGCATTTTGATTTATTTCTTGTGGAAAGAATATATTTTTGTTAACTTTTTAACGACTTGTGCATTCAATTCATAACGAACCCATACGCACGCAACAATGTTTTAAATATTCACTTTCTATTTCCCTTCATCTTTCATCATCAAGTCTTTCGTTCAACTTGCAGTTATTTTGCATTTCGCTACGCTCTACTCTCTAGCAAAATTGACTGAATGGAAGAGCCTGTGTTACTGTACAAGTATTTCGACACTACCATCTGACAAAAATCCTACACAATAGACAAATAATTTAGACACAATAGACCCGAAGAACACATTTAGAACTGTACCTAATGTGCTAAGTAGAATGCTTCATTCAACTTAAGTGTTGGCTGGAGAGCCTAACCTTTAATTGCATGCATACTGCTAGCTTTTATTTTAATTTATTTTATCTTACTTTGCTAGCTTGCACTTAAACATTTGATTCACACGTCAAGATTTCAACTTTTAGAAGTTTGGAAGTATTTGCTTTTGCGTTAACCCATATTTTTACAGAAACGTTTATGTTTGATAAATCCTCAAAGATTTGCCTAACAAACTGTTTGCATTGTCCAAAATTCGTTATTAGTATAAGAATCGTTATTAGTATAAGTGCAAAAAATCGTTATTAGTATAAGAATAGGATTCATGAAGTATGTTTAAAACCAATCTTTTAAACATACTTCATGAATCATTTACAATTCATTTTCATTGAGAAAAATCTATCCAGTTTGTGCTTGACATCACATGTATAGCAGTTCCTTAAAATTATTCCACAAACACATCAAATTTCCTCAAAACTCAGTCTCTTGAAATAAAATCAGAATTCCTATTCTTATACTAAATTTAAGATCTTTGTGATAAATGCATAATTAAATTAAACACCTCTTGCTACATAACGAAACTGAAATATCCTCGCTTGAGGCAAGACTTAAAATAAATAGCAACTGTTGCACTTTTAATGTAAACTAAAAACTGAATACTTGAAGAAATTAAATTTCACTTATCTTTTGCCTGTTCTAGTAGTCTCCCATCCATTTGGCGACAAAATTATTCCAAGTTGGATAAGCAGCAGCTTGGTAGATCCCCACTCTCCGACAAGGCCTCTAATTGCTTTCCGCAAGCTATGGCAACTTCCGTTTGGTAGGTCATTCACAGAATCTTGAAGACACTCCTAGTTTGGTTCAAGGGATCTATCTTTGACTCTTGCTATCTTTTATCTGCAGTCATTATTCCTCCCTTGACCGCTTTCGGCGTATGCGTTGAATGTTTTTTGATGTGTTTGAGATCTTGTTCGCTGATCTTTAGATAGAGCTGATTCTCCGTTAGTCGCTAGCTATATCCAGTAGACTGTTGAAATCTGTTGTCCTTTTCTTCCTGGAAGCTTTATTACCCTTAGTCCTGATCCCTTTTTCTTCTTCAGCTCGTTTCATTTTGATGTGACCACCTTTTATCTTTTTGTTACTTCCCCCGTTCCATCATTTGTAATATTCCATCTTTTTCTTTCGGGAACTTGCGTTCTCAGTGTCGCTGGAAATTCTAGTGCATTTCTTTCAGGGCGTAATGCCTGCAAAATAGCTTTTAGTAGGGGCATATCAAGGCACTCATAATATTTTTTTAACTGATCAGCACTTGCCGTAATATTTTCCCCCGTTATTCATTTAAGGTAGTCAGTAAATTAAGGTATTCGCTGGATGAAGAATGGGCCTTCAAATTTAACATAAAAAATTCTCACTTTATCTTCAGGTGCACATGAAAGAGAACTTTAATTTTCAGAAGTTTATCTCCTACTTTAAACTTAAATCACGGCTTTTCTTATCTTCCTATAATTTATGTTTCTTATTTGCATTATCGGAATTACGGATAGCTTCTTTGACTAACTTCAGTAGCTGCCATTTTAAATTCCGGAGTCCTGTTTTGAAAAAAAAAATCGTTTATACAGAGAGGTAATTAACTTTCTGTCAAGAAATAAATTCAGCTGGCGTCTTCTCAGTAGTATCGTGTTTAGCCGTCATCGAAGCAAATTACAGTTCACTGATACAGCTATTCCGGCGTTTATAATAATTATTTACATAACTACGAACAATCTTAACTATATTTTTATTTACCCGCTCTGCCATATTTGATTGCAGAGGATTAAGAACCATTTCTAAATATCGTATACCAAGCCCTGATCATAAATCCTCAAAGATTTGCCTAACAAACTGTTTGCATTGTCCAAAATTACCTTTAATGGAGCTCCATATTTTAAAATAAACTTATTTCGAAAAGAATCGGACACAATTTTAGCGGAGGCCTTTATTGAAGGGAACTCTTTCTATCCAATTTGAAAAATAATGCGTGATAAGGAGCAAGTACCTATTCTTACTAACTTAACTACATGAATATGAGCCTGATAAATCAATTCCTATTAATTCGTTTGGGAAAGTGGCTTTTACGCTATTTAGATACCTCTTTGGGCTATAATTAACACTGTTAACTAATTGGCAAATATGGCTCGACATAACGTACGCAGAAAAAAACTTTTATAGCCGTGGAAAATAAACAACTTAGCGAACTCGCTGTACCGTTTTCCTTATAACAAGAAGGCCTGAAATTGGAGATACATGGAATTCCTGAAAAATATTCATCCTTAAACTGGCTAGAATAACAGGTTTTAATTAGTGATTTTCATTTGTTGCTTTTGCATAAAACAAGAGATTACCAATAATCTCATAATTTGCGGCTCAATTTCTGATAGCCGTTATATCCTGGTTTTCAAAATGGTCAGGATCTTTAAATAAGCATAAATACTTTTAAATTCCGAGTCTGTATGTAATTCAGAAATAATAGTCTCGAGAAAATCCAGAAATTTCACAGTTAATGTAGCCCATCTGATTTCGTTCCCCCTTCGTCTAATTTTATTCTCGAAAGAGAGTCAGCCAAGATGTTCTCTTTTCCTGGAGTGTGCTTAATAATTAAATTATATTATTGCAGTTTAAGGGCCTGTCTAATAAGTCTTAGCACTAAAGTTTTCCCGGAATACAAACGACCCACGGTAGTATGGTTTAAGTAAATAGTAACTGGTGTCTTCCCAAAATACGTTCTGAATTTCTGGAAAAAAAATATAACTCCTAATGTTTCCCTTTCTGTAGCCGCATAATTCCTGTGAGTCGGATTAAGAGTCTTACTGAAAAAAGCTACAGGCTGTCTGTTTTGCATTAGCATAGTGCCAACCGTATAATCTGAAGCATTTGCGGCAATCTGTAAGTTCCCATCAGCTTCAGGAAATTTCAAAACAGGAGCTTGTATTCACGCAGTTTTAAGTTTTTCGAAAGCTGCGTTCGCTTCGGACGGCCAAGTAAATATAGTTTTCTTTCTTTCTTTCTTTTATTATTTTTTAAAAAAAATTAACAGCGGTTTGGCTATCTGTGCAAAGTCTTTGATAACAGTCCTATAATAGAAATACGAGCCCCAAAATGAGGACAATGTTTTCGCTATATTTGGGGGCGGCTAATTTTTTATTGCAATTATTTTGGAATCCTGTCTGTATTCCTTTCTGAGGTATATTATAACCTAAGTAACGAAGTTTTTGGACCACAAATTTACATTTTGCTGAATTTATTTTTAATCCTGCTTCGTTTAGAAGCTAAAATACATCGTGCAAGTCCCTAATATGTTCGTCTATAATATTGCTAGTTACAATTATATCATCTAGATAAATAAAAGTATTCTTTCTCGAGGACATGCCAATCTGAAACATGGCGGGAGCTCCGCATAAGCCAAACGGCGTTCTCAGAAAGGAATAAATACCTGAATTTGTAAAGAATGTGGTTCTTGACACATCTTCTGGTTTTAGATTTATTTGAAAATATCCCGAAGTAAGATCTGGCTTCGTATTTAATTCGTTGATTTAATCTTCCTAATTATGCCTTCGATTATGGGAAGTGAATAAACAGGATATTTAGTAATTATATTTAATTTTCGGTAATCCACAGCAAAATGCCACGACGTATGGTCTATTGATGAGAGATTATTCTTTTTTCTGCATAGTGCTACCGGCCTAGCATAAAGGCTACTTATGGAAATTATTACTTTATCATTTCTTGTATATTTTTTTTAATGGTTTCGTCAGTGATTTTGTGACAGCAGTAGGGCTTTGCTGGATGGAGAGGATTTACCGTGTCTATGTTGCGGTTTACCCTTTCAATGAGTCCTGGAGTATCGTAAAATAATTTAGAAAAACGACTTACCAACTGTTCCAACTTATGTTTCTCTTCAGCCTTCAGGCGATTCAGCTTGATGGCCGGAGGATACGTTTCTTTCTCTTTAACTGCATTCATATCCACCTGTATCGTGGCTTCCTGAGCACTGATTTTAGCCTCCGCTGCCTTTAAAAATTTTATATCAAACTGAGCTTGTAGATTTTTCACAACAAAGAAAATTACTTTCTGCTGCTTATTTTTTGGACGTGTAATTTGATTTTTCCTACAGTTGTACACTGTTTGCCTTGGGCGTCAGTAATTTCCGCCTCTTCAACCCCAAACATTCCCTATCGTTTAAAATATTTTCGAAACATTCCCCGCCAAGAAACAGCTTTAAGACCTTGTGCACAATAATGCGTCCACTGGCACATTATTTAACAATATTTGTATTACAGGCAAAGTCAAATTTTTTATAACTACAGCATTCATTTGAATTCTAGAGGAATTGTCTTGCCTCCAGGTTAACTGTACTATCTTGCTTTCAGTACCCCTTATAATTTTATATCATATTGCCTTTTCCCCTCCTTTTTTTTTTCGATTTTTCTTGGCGATCGCCACTTGTGGTTGATGAATTCTTTCCACTTTCAAAACATTTATCACTGTCAAAATGGGGCTTTCTTTGTAGTATAGGCTTATAAAAATGTCCGTTCGACCTCTAGCAGCATTCTGGTGTAAGAGTACTTTCTGAAATTCTCCTGATTTCAATCACGAGTTCAAACAAACTCCCGAGCGTGTTCGAGATTCTCAATTCGAAAAAATCATCGAGTTGCGTCAGTAAAGTAGGCAATATAATATATATGACTTCCGCATCGAGTTTTTCCCGAACTATAAATTTACCAATATTTTTTTTCATAATATACACTCATGTCCATAAATTAAGGATAATGCAAAATCAGGCAAAGCAAGAGTTAGAAGAAAAACAAATTTGACTTATTTGTAAAGCTTATTTATTAAACAAAAGGTAAAGAGCAAAAAAAGATGCTATATGTTTGATATTATTAAAAAAATTAGCGATTTTTTCTCCTTGGAGCAAATTAAAAAAAAAAAACCTATTTACAAAAAACCAATATTACATGGTTGGTATGATTGTTAATACATTGTATGTCTCCCAGACGATGCAATACAGTCCGTACAACGCCTAGGCATGCTGAGTATCAAATTATCGATCTGATCTTGGGGGATATTACACCACTCAAAAAGCAATGCTCTCCGAAGTTCCGGTAGACATGTAGGAGGAGGTTGACGGGCTGCAACTCGTCGGCCAAGCATGTCCCACACGTGCTCTACTGGATTCAAGTCCGGTGAGAATGCTGGCCAGTCCATACGGGTGATATCCTCCGATTGAAGGCATTCGCTTACGATGTTTGCACGGTGAGGACGGGCGTTGTCATCCATAAACACAAATTGTGCGCCCATGGCGCCCCGAAACAAACGTACATGTTGTTCCAGAATGACGTCCCGATAGATTTGGCTTGTCATGGTTCCAATTTGAACATGCAGGTCAGTTCTGGAACCCAGAATAATTCCACCCCAAACGAGCACTCCTGCACCACCGTAACGGTGTCGTTCAATGATGTTTTCTTGTGGTAACAGGTACTTGGAGCTCTTCATATGAAAGTCCGGCAAGAATCAGACTGCAAGCTAAACCTGGACTCGTCGGAAAACATCACACAAGCCCACTGTTGCGGTGTCCACAATGCATGCTCTCTACTCCAGGCTAACCGCAGGCGACAGTGAGTTGCAGTAAGTGGAACGCATCTGACAGGTCTACGAGCAAATAGACCAATCTGCCCTAAGCGTCTGTACACGGTCTGCCTTGAAATTGTCGTGCCAGTGGCTGAAAAGAGCAGACGAGACAGGTCTGAGGCTGTGCTCCGCCTGTTTCTTTTGGCAGCAACTGCCAAATACCGGTCCTCATTCGGCGTTGTAACTCTGGAGCGACGTGTGCTGTAACGTCTACTCACATTACCATCATCTTGGAATTGTTGCCAAAGCCTGGAGATGACACTTTGGGCAATTCCAATTTCGCCCGATACTTCCAGTTGGGTACGCCCACATTCCAGACGGCCGATAATTCTACCACGCAAAAAATCATCCAAATGCGTCCTTTGTGTCATAACTATTCGATTATTGCACTGAAATGCTTATAAAGCGCCTGCGAACAATTTTAGTTCTTTGCCTGTATTCCTTATATATCACTCTCTTACACTCTCGTCATTGTGACGTACCATCGGTGTCATCTGGTTACTTCTTGAAATTTGCATATGATTCTTGAAGATGTTTGTAGTGATTTTACAGGTGATATATTTATTTTAGAGTTCGATTTCCGTGCGACTCCGAATTATCCTTAATTTATGGACATGAGTGTAAATTGCGTCAGTTCTTCGACCTTAAGTTGGTACCCGCTAAACAATTTTGCTTCCAATTTCGCCTTATGTTTCACCGCAGGAAAAGCTTTTATGAGAGCACTTTTAAATACTTTAAGTTAATAATTCTAATTGCCAGATTCTCCTAATAAAAACTTACCGGTGCATTTGCACCAGCTCAGTACCTGTCCCCGAAGTAGGGCGGTTGCTACGGTGATTCTTTGTATTTTCGGAACTTGCACAAAGCGGGAAATGCTAGTCAGTTTGTTCCAGAAATGTGATTACGGAACTTCTGACGTCAAAAGTCAATGCTTGTTTCATGGACGCATCGTGTCCACGATGTATCCAAATGCTTCCACAAAAGTTAGTGGTGCCGGTGAAGTGGAGCATACGAAGTTGAGAGGGATAAATTAACGCTGAATTTTCTTGAGACCTGGCCCTTACTTTAACTCGTGCGCCACTATAACGTTTGGTGTACTTTGCAAGTACTAGTACTTGTGTACTAGTACTTGTACTTGGTGTACTAGTACTAAGTAGTGACTAAAATGTTGGTAGACGTTAAGCGACTTAGCGTAAGTAACAACTGAAACTTGAGAAGAGTGTAAAAGACTCACTGTTTAAAACTAAATAAGAATAGAAATCACTTTATTCTTACAAACTCAGCCAACCACTTGCGGCGAGATAACTTAAGTAAGTTAAATGTAAAATTTAAATTCAAATTAGCTAGTAGCCGAAGGCTACATAAATAAATTTATGGCCAAGTTGGCTCAAAACTTAACCGGCGTGGATATTCATTATCTGTAATGGAAAGTCGAAGACAACAAATCTTATCTTATCTAGCAACCTAATAACGTGACCTCGAAAGCCAGAACAGGCTCTATCTTGCAATCCAAAATCAGTGAACTAATTTACACTCTGGAGGGAAAACGGAAGGGAGCAGTGACAGTAAAGATCTAAAACGTAAAATAATTGCTTAACTAACATAAAAGGATCTTACAATGAGTTCTTAAATCTTCTACTAACTGGACTTCCTCCAAAATGTTTACATATGTACTTGCGATGACAATACAATATTATACAGAAATGTTTCAAAATTCGAGGTAGATTAAAAAAAATAATATTGACATTTTCTCTCATAGCCTTATTTTTAATGGTCGCAGAGTTTCGATCTTTATACATAGATCGGAAAATTCTATTTCAGATAAAAAGTTTTGGGAATCTCTAAACTTAATTTATCAGTTTCTGGTGGTTTTTAAAAAAATCTTCCATTTTTTTTTACTATCGCATTTTTGTTAACAGTTACAGTTTTCTGAATGGAAATATTTAATTTTTCGTTGCTAGAAGCAGTATAACTTCAAGTGATGGCCATATAAATTACACAAAAATAAAAAAATTTCTATGGCACTTAAATCGTTTAATAATTATGCTAACAGATGCGCGGTTGGAAGAGTTTGCCGCGAGTCAAAATATTACCAAGCTATTTTTCATATTTGTCACTTGAGTAAGGGGTAATGGATTCGAGAGACGTTAGTTGCAATAAGAAATTTTCAATTAGCTAAGCGTTTTCTCACAGAGATTATCAGTTAATGTTTACGCATTAAATTTTAGTTGAAATAAAAGGCAGCTTGGTATATAGTAAAAGTAAGTGCAGTATGAAAAGGAAGAGTTTTCAAACTAAGATTAAATTTTTATCTTAGACACAAACATATGTAGGGCCCAAGGCCCAAGGCGTTAACTTCCGGAGTACCTTTGCAATTAAATGCAATTACCTCCACAACTTGATTAAGAGAGACTGAGATAATTAAGAGTGAGCAATAGCTAAATACAGAAGACAGAACCGTTAAGGGTTGAATGAAAGAGGAAATAGATAAGGAGTCCAACAAAAATATCTGGCAAAAATGTAATGAGGGTAGATAGAGGGGAATGAAACAAGCAGATTTTAAAATGAGATGTGTGTGCCGAGGCAGCGTTTTGAGGGTGTTGTTGAATAGTAAGTAAAAGTGTTTTGCTGGCAAAACTCATTCTCCGTGCGTATTTTGAGCGGTAAGCATTTGTACATGAATACGGAATTCGTCGACATGCGTTTTATCTGTGTGGCTGCGGCTAAAACGGAGTAGCCATTTAAAAGAGGTTAGATAATTGTTTCCAAGTATATTCTTTGAGCAGTTGCTCCATTTCTGTCTACAGCCCCCCCTCGATAAAATGCATACCTGTAAGCTACATGTTCAGTTTTACAAAGTATTCACTTTATAAATTTGTTTCCTTTCTGGTGTTCTCGGTGTTTTAACGGAGAATGAGATTGTGTTTCCCTGTTTATATTTCGTAAGCTGTCTTATTTTTAGAAAAGGTATTTCCGGTTTTGTAATGTCTTTAACGTCTGTGTTTGAGAGTAATTTTTTTATTACAATTTTGATTAGTTTATCTGATTTTAGTAAAAACGTACGGAAAGGTGATCCTTTCTCATTCAGATATTTAGTGACTTTCCTGTAGTCCTCTGCATCATGCAATTTTATGTGAACTTGTAAGGTTTTAGTTAAACTAACAAAGTTTTATTTTAATTTGACCTTTTCTATCTGTTCTCATTTCAACTTCCCGTTAGAATAAGCGTGCGTTTCAGCTTTATGCTAATTTGAAGTGGAGCCAAGTTCTATTTAAATGAAAGGTAGAAACCTTTCAGGGTGAGAGAGCTTTTAGTCTCAGACCACTGTTACTCTATTCGACGTTCGCCTTATTAGCTAGTATTTAAATTCTAAGCGTTGTTACGTGATTACTTATTGAAGTAATTCTAAGTGCGTCAGTATTAGTTAAATCTTGCTACGCACCATTTAGTTTAGAGGTCAACCTCGCGTTCATAGCTCTGTGAGCAACGACTACTTAATTTCTAATTAGCTTTAGTTTAAATTAAATTTGATTGTTCATTTTAGACCCAAGTGCGGTCTTTATTTTCTGTATCCCTCCCGAGTTGGGAAGTGGCTGTACATAATTGTGGTTTAATAAAAGAGGATTTTAAATCCCTCTGAAGTGCAGTTCTTCTACCACTTATTCACAGTATTCTACCACAGAACATAGCTGCATTCAGCTCCCTGTTCAAGATCAGGACTTTATGTTTCACGAAGATGTTTGTCAAGAATATGCACCGAACACGCAGTCCTGACAAAGTATCTGGCCTTTTAGTTCACCATTTATCTCTTTAGTGCACAAAGGTTCAGTTTCTTCTTTAAGTTTCTTCCAAGTGATATCGCCCTCAGCTATTATAATCGGCGAGATTATTTAGTTGGGGGACGTAATCCATCTCAGCCTGTCTTTTCACTGGCTGCGGAGCCATTTGGGATTTCTGTAGGGGTTATATCTTGATTCATTAAAACTTCTATCTGGAGAGGCTGAAGTATGTTAGGATGTTCTAAATCCGATTTTCAGGATTGAATGAGAGTATTGTTTGTGCGTTTTCTTGAGTATTGTTACGGATTTTGTATTTATTTAGCTATTTTTAATAGAATTGTAATTAAAATTGTTTTATTTTCCCTTGCAACGTAGCGCGTGACGAATTGTAAGAGAAAGCTGAGCCGGAAAAATAAAAATACAAGAGCGCCTGCATTTGACATTTGATAAATAGATATTTCGTAATTGTTTTTGCTAGCCCCCCTAAAAAATCGAGAAAATACCAGACTGATCTCGTGGAGGATTGAAAAGCTTATAAAAGCCGAATTAAAACATCTCAGCTCAGTTGTGGTTGTTTTGAGACTGTACGAATATCCCTGAGGAAATATTTCAGCATTTTGTTTTATTGCTTCTGAAAAGACTAAATTTTTATTAACTTTTTAACGACTTGTGCATTGAATGCATTACAAACCCGTACGCACGCAACAATTTTTGGCGTCAGAAGTGGGATTTGAATCCCAATAACACGATCGATGGAAGAACAGCTGATGGCAGCCTTTGCTGCATTTAAAGACGAGATGAAAGATTCTATTAATGGACAGATGAAATCCGTTAAAGAAAAGATGAGAGCTGGCCAAGAATCCATTAAAGAGGAGATGAAAGCAGGTCAAGAAAGGATGGAAGGTGATAAAGCATCTGTTAAAGATGAAATGAAGGCTGTTCAGGAATCTGTTAAAGATGAAACGAAGGCTGTTCAAGAAAAGATTGAAGCAGGTGAAGAGGAAATGAAAAGAGAAATTACATACGTAATAGTAAACGAATTCGAAGCTATGGAAGGCAGAATTGACGCTGTTGAAAATAATTTTGGACACATTGATAGAAAGAGTTTCTCCGGTAAAAGAACGAGGAGTGTCTTCTGTAAAAGAACAAATAGAACAGAGAGTTTCTATCGTGGAACAACAAATTGATGACTGGGTTACTGAGGTCGCCAAAGAAGTTGATACCTTGAAAAAATTCGTAGCGACGGCAGGAAGCAATAGTGATGATTTTATATTTTTACCCATGCCTACTCGTCCCTCTCCGAAGTTATCCGCGTATGATGGGATCTCTTGGCAAGTATATAAGACACAATTCTCAATAGTGGCGGAAGCGAACGGGATAGGATTCCCAAGCTTAGGCTTGCCATCTGGCCGCTTCACTGCGAGCAGACGCAGCGAATATCCTTCAAACTCTCCTAGAAAACCAAAGGATACATTTAGAAGCTCTATCCGGCGCATTGCAGCTGCGCTTTGGGAAGAAATGTTTGAAAGGCTACAGCAGGCCCCAATTAAAATCCAGTCAACAGAAGCTCGCAGAAACATTCCAGAAGCTCGTCACGGATGTTGAAAGGCTGTCTCACCTTGCCTTTAGGGACTGCCCGAGAGCAACAAGAGAAATCCTGTCCCTAAAATACATTATCGACGGCATCCGGGATCCCGAAATACAAGCTCTGAGAATGGCGGGTGTGAAGGATTTAAAACGCGCTCTAGCGTACGCTATGAAATTCGAGGCAGCGCAGCAAGCAACTCGTAGAGACCGACACCCAATCAGAGTTGCGCAAGTCCAAGAGCCAGTGAATTAAATGGCTGTTCACCTAGATGATTTAACAAGACAACTGAATGCCTTGCAGCGGAATACTAGTGACAAAAAACCGACCTGAAAGTGATGGAACTGTGGTGCTGAAGGGCACATTCGAAGAAACTGTAGAACACCCCAGGGCATGGATGTTAAAACCGCGCCTATCAAGAAGGAGGGAAACTAAGTTGTGGCTAACTCGCGGGGCGGATGTTGCCAGCTTATGAAAAGCCCCAGTTAAAAGCGCTTCAGATTTCTACAGTGAGAGGCGGCAGTAATGGGCTTTTCATCATGGGACATATGAATGAAGTTCCTTGCAGGTGTACCAGAGAACAGAGGCTCCATTTCCTGGCTGACTAAATCGTCTGCCTCACATGGATTATGGCCTCTGCCTCCAAGCATTTATTTTTCAAAGCAAAAGATACATTGGCAAACAAGGCCTTCCAAGACATAGATTTGAGTCTATTATACAATTGTTACTACAAATACACTTTTCAAAATTAAAAACACAGTGAAAGGAATAATAAAGTCAAATACTTCAAATTCTAAAATTCAACATTCATATTAAATGAACTTCAAAATTATAAATTACAATCAGAATTATATCGAAAATTACAATATGTAGTACTATTACCAAATCACAATGCAAAACAGAGCGTTCAGAAATGTGAGACTGATTATAATTGATTACATAATTTTCAAACTTACACTATGTGTTATCTTATTGGATCCAAGTACCAAAATCAATGCATAATGAAATATGCTACCAGAATTCAAGTACCGAAGCTAATACAAACTTTTAAATGCAACCGTAATATACAAGTAAAAAAAAGCATTTATAAATACAAGTATATTAATATGACCATCGATACAGGAGCCAATGTTACCATCATTCGAAAAGATGTGGTTCAATAATTGAAAGGCAAACTAATGTGAACGCCACCCTGCATTGCCCTGCAGACTGTGTTCGGCGAGAAGATCGATATCGAACGAAAATTAAACGTTAATATCACGTTTGGAAGTGCGGCTGACTCGCTTTCTAAGGAAATACAATTTTTCCTTAGACTTTAAAAATAACGAACAGCATTCTGCCTCTGAGGACATAGCCTTATTTGGAATTAACGATGAAGGAGTTAAATCAGTCCACAAAATCATAGCACAAGACAATATCACAATACCAGCAAGAACAGAATTTTTACTTGCTGGATCCATAGCCGAAAATAGAAATTCCAATTAAGGCATCATAGAATATCCCAAGAACTTTAATAGCCCAAAAGGAGTACTCGTAGCATCTGCACTCGTCGACCTATCACGAACCGTTATCCCGGTGAGAGTTGCCAACGTAGCTGAAAAGGCGAGAGTTATTAAGAAAGGTGAAATGGTTGCAGCATATACTCCAGTGATCAGCGTTAAACGAAACATTAACACTCCAGAATCCCTGTCTTCAGACAGCATTACAGCGGAGTTATTGCAGAATACACAATTAAACGATGAAGAGAGGAATGCTGCGGAACGTGTCATTCAAGATCTTCAAGATGTTTCCTCTCGCTCTTCATCTGACGTGGGTCGAGCCACTTTGACGCAACATAGAATTGATACCAGTGGTCATTCATCAATCAAGCAACATCAAAGACGTCTACCGATTGCTAAAAAGGAAGAGGTACAAACACATTTAAAGGATATGCAAGAAAGCGATGTCATAGAGCCTTCATCAAGTCCATGGACATTTCCCATCGTCCTCTTCAGGAAGAAACACAGTTCATGTTCATCACGATTTTGAGTTGACTATCGCCGGTTGAACGAGGTTACGAAGAAAGACAGTTACCCTCTTCCTAAAGTTGACGACATTCTGGCACTCTTTCTGGAAGCAAGTAGTTCTCGATACTTGATCTAAAAAGTGGGTATCGGCAGATAGAAATACATCCTGATGACTGAGAAAAGACGGCATTTACTACGGGACAAGGGCAGTTCAAGGGAATGCCGTTTGGACTATGTAATGCGCCGGCTACATTCGAACGCCTAACGGAGACTGTTTTGAAAGTTTTTTCCTATGAAGCCTGTCTGATATACCTGGATGACATCATCATCGTCGGGAAGAGTTTCGAAGAACATCTAGAAAATCTTAGAAAGGTCCTTTAGAAACTGAAAAAAGCCAATCTAAAGTTGAGCCCCGCTAAATGCAAATTATTCAGACAGGCAGTGACTTACCACGGACATGTCATCTCTGCTGAAGGTGCGCGCACGGATCCTGAAAAAGTGTCAGCAGTTAAAGACTGGAGACGTCCCGAAAATGTCCACCAGCTGAGAAGCTTCCTAGGGCTTTACTATAGGAGATTCGTGAAGGATTTTTCTTCCATCGCAAGACCCCTTCACAAGCTGACAAAGAGCAAGCAAAAGTTCGTGTGGACAAAAGAATGTGATAATGCATTTAAGAATCTGAAGGAAGCCTTAACATCTGCTCCAATCCTGAAGTATCCTAATTTATTCTCGACACGGATGCGAGTAATGAAAGTGTTGGCGCTGTTTTGTACCAAGAAATAGAGGGTCAAGAACGTGTAGTAGCTTACTGGAGCAAGTGCCTATCTAAACCGGAGAGGAATTACTGTGTCACCAGGAAAGAGTTGCTCGCCATAGTCAAAGCCGTAGAACATTTCCATCATTATCTATACTGCAGAAAATTCTTGCTAAGCACACATCATGCATCATTGGCCTGGCTTTTAAACTTTAATTCCTGCTCCGCACAGATCATGCATCATTGGCCTGGCTTTTAAATTTCAAGAATCCTGAGGGTAAGATAGCCAAGTGGATACAGAGACTCCAGGAATATGACATTACTATCCGTCATCGCAAGGGACAGTCGCACGGAAACGCTGACGCCTTGTCTAGAAGACCTTGCCCAGAAAACTGCCGATATTGTTCCAGGGTCGAAGCTATATAACAGCTGCTTAATTCGGTCACACGGCAAATTACAACATCAACATCGGCTGACCTATATCCATGGAGCAACATAGAGGTCAGGAAAGACCAGATGGAAGACCGTGACATTAAACCTATAATTAATTTAACGGAGACTTCAAACAGAAAACCTTCCTAACAGGACATTTCGAGCTATAGTCCTCCGACAAAACAATATTGTGCTCCCTGGGACTCACTCCATATTCGAAACGGCGTCTTGTACCGGAAATTCGAATCGGATGATGGGAAGATTTTCCGATGGTAGGTGATACTTCCAAGATACCGGATTCCGGATGTCCTTAAAGAACTACATATCAGTCCTACAGGAGGAAACTTTGGAATAATGAAGACCCTGCAGAGAGTTTGTGAGTACTTATACTGGAGTAATACAAAGGATGACGTGAAAAGTTGTGCCGATCTTGCGACGCCTGTGAGGAATACATTCAAGATCTCCAGGTCCGGTTTGAAGTGATGCTCAACTTTGCACGAGAGCGAGTTGACTTGGCGACGGAGAAGATGAAAACTCGATACGACACCAGGGCTACTGGACATAGTTTCAACGAAGGAAACAAGGTGTGGTTGTGGAATCCGACTCGATGAAAGGGACTGTGCTCGAAAGTACAGTCAGCTTAGCATGGTCCGTATACAGTCCTAAACAGGCTGAACGACGTCGTGGTTCGTATCCGTAAGTCATCGAACTCCAAACCTAAAGTCGTTCATTACGAAAGGTTAGCTCCATACTAGGACCATAGTACGTAGTGTATATAATTGTAAATAGTCATGCAAATAGTATAAGACCTTGGTTCTTTTCGTACTTAGTATTTGATTTGTATTTAGTATATGATAGTATTTAATTTGTATTTAGTTTATATGATATTATTTGATCTGTATTTACTATTTGATAGAATTTGATTTGTATTTAGTATTTCATAGTATTTGATATTTTCTTGTAATAATTGTTTATGTTGTTTGTTATTGTAATGTAATGTTTGTTATTGCATTGATGCCTTGGTTGTAAGTCTGGCTTAATGGCCAGGGATTGTACGACCCGGGACGTGCAGTCCTTGGGAAGGAGGCAGTGTTAAGGATTTTGTATTTATTTAGCTATTTTTAATATAATTGTAATTTAAATTGTTTTATTTTTCCCGTGCGAAGCAGCACTTGACGAATTGTAAGAGAAAGCTGAGTGGGAAAATTAAAAATACAAGAGCTCGTGCATTTAACATTTAATAAATAAATATCTTGTAATTGTTTTTGCTTTGCAGAAAAATCGAGAAAATACCAGGCTAATTGCGGGGAGGATTGAAAAGCTTATAAAAACCAGTTTAAAACATCTCATCTCAGTTGTTGTTGTTTTAAGCGAACTGTATTATTTACTTAGTGCTTGCAGCGAATTCGCTGTGAGATCTATTTAACTTTCTCTGTACTTTGAATTTGAGTTCTGTTTATGTTTTAGTAGCTTAAAATATAACCACTGTGAGATACTGTGATATTGTACGAATATCTCTGATGGAATACTTCAGCATTTTGTTTTATTTCTAGTGAAAAGAATAAATTTTTGTTAACTTTTTAACGACTTGTGCATTCAATCCATTACGAACCCGTACCCACGCAACAGTATTTTAAACTAATTACCAGTTGAATTAGTTTCTGTTACCTCTTAGACAACGTTTGTTTGTTTGGTTTTAGTCGAGTTTTTCGAGGTATTATGATTGAGCTTTTGAAGGAGTTTTTTTTTTTTTTTTTTTTTTTGTCTTTTCAGACACTTGGTTAATTTTTTTCTCTAGCGGGAAAGTAACCCATTAGTTGGTGGCATTCATCATTAATAACTGGTCGCTTTTGAGTTTCATTCATAAAGTAATTAATCTGCATTTGACACGTAATTTGCTTATGAGTGAGTTCATCTAAGTTTAATTTGTCCCATTCTGCGGCTGAAAATGATCCCGTCCGTTATCTGAGTTCATATTCGCTATTCGTGCAAACGCAATTTCTTCATATACATAACACCGGACATTCGCTGATGTCATGCGCTGGGTAGAATAATAATAAATAACAGAAAAACTACTAAGGAACACAGAATCGTTTCTGCAACTTCACAGTCCGAGACAGTGCAAGACAGTGCAGCGTCACCTATCGGCGAATTTACGAACTAAATTCTTTTAATTGCAAAAGCAATACGAATTTTTTTATATGAATTTTGGTGCAAACCGCATTTTTCTAAGATAAAGTGTTAATTTTTGTATGAGTTTTTAAAAGTCTAGTGACTTATGGTGTTCCCTGTAGTTTTGAAAGTATTAAATTAACTTATTTGGTTATTATTAACAGAATTTTCGATTATTCTACTGTAATAACTTGATATGTTCAGATTACTTTAAAAACGTTTTATTAAACCATCACTTTTTCATTAGTTCTCAGTATAGCTCTATGAACAGTTTTAACTTTATAAAAAATATTTCATTACGATAGTCATATAGTATCAAATCGTGAAAGTAACAAATTAAAAAACTCATTCGAAACACAAGTGGCAGATTCAGAGGTGAAGGAGTTATAAAGTAACGAGATGAGTCTATCATCATCAGCAGCAGAAATTTAGGAGTTGGAAGATTATCTTTATACATTAATTTTATTCAGGACGATTTCTATTTACTACAGCTGTGAAAATTGTTAACATTGTTAGCTGCATGAAAAGAACAGGTTTGAAAAATTCATTTTGTTTATACACAGTCTGAAGAATCAAAGGAATTATTAGAATTGTGACAAATAGATTCCTAAATTTGTATGCCACAACGATAAATGTAACGTAATAAAGATGTTTGTTTGAGCATTAATTTTTTTCTCAGATAAATACATGACCAATTCCAGAGTTTCTTTTTTCACGCCTTCCGTAGAAGAATATATTAATTAAAGTTTTATAAAAAGAACAGTCTAACATTAAATAATAAATAAATAAATAATAACTAATAAACATTAACAGTGTAAGGCTATTGTTATTTTGCGTAACCAATTATTGTATGATTTAGATCTTTACTGTCACTTCTCTTTCTGTTTCCCCACTAGAATGCAAATTAGTTGAATATTTAAGCTGATGTTGTTAGATTGTAAGACGCAGCGTGTTTCTGCTGGGGTGCTCCCACGTTACGTTTCTACCAGCTCTGATAGCCTGAATTACTCGGCTTTGCATTATTGCTGCCGAATTTTTTAGTACTTACGCTGGCTAGATTTGTGAGCCAATTTCGCGTTAAACTGAATTGTGTAGTCTTTAACTACTAGCTTAATTAAATTTAAAATTGACTGCTATTTTAAGTTATCTCGCTACAACTGGTGGCTGAGTTTCTCAAGCGCGAGACGTGCTCTTTTGTTAAAGCTCTGATTTTAATAAAAAGGTTGTTAAAAACCCCTCAAATCTCTGCGTGTAAACTTCCAGAAGTAGCGATATTTCGCTTAACGTCTGTTAGGACTTTGTTATAGTTTTCGCTACCTAAGAGAGTCAAATTCTATAACAGAACGAGAGATGTGTAAGATAACTGGATTAAATGAAAGAATTAGTTTGATCGCTCACGCAGACTACATTCTTCTTACATTCAGCAAATATTTCTAAGAAAAATGTAAAACAATTTTATGATTTGATAAAGAATTATGCATATTAGTACATTTTATACTTGTACGTTTTTAAACTCTATTTCCAAGACTTTCTCACCAGAATACCACGTAATACCTTTACGCAGCTCTTTTTGAATCCTTCTTGTAATCAATGAAGCTATCATGTTTTAATTTTGTTGTTATGATTTTATCATCGGTTTGCATGGCGGAATAATGTAATAATGACTGTAGTCCATGAATCGAAATTTAAACAATTAAAATGCCAAAACATTAAAACGTCAATATGAATCCAATTTTAAACATCCAAGTGAAAGCAGAAGGTGTTAGGGCGCTCTGATTACCTTCCTTGGATAGGCGCATGATCAGATATTATTTATCGAATGCTCTGATTTTTGTGCCCTATAAAATTGTTTGAGCGATATCAGTAAACTTGCCTACAATATAGTACTTTGAGTCATCGAAATGATGAGCCGTGTTTGATGAGTCGTGTTAAAATATCACAGTAACATGCTAAGTATTATTGAAAATTATAGAACAATATATTAATTACACTTTAATGAAACATAAAACTGTACAGTATAAAAACTACTTGATTAGAAACGATAAAAAATTCATATAACACATGCGATGGAGATGGTAATCATTTAAACATGACTTAATTTCACATACAAATTTGAACATTTTTCAACTCTGGTTCCAAGGTATACATAAATACCGTTTTCTTAACATCACAAACATTCATCTTTGATTTATTAAAGGCAGCATTTTTTTATTATCACAAATATAAATGTTTTGAGTTTTTGGGGCTTTCAATTATAAAACTGTCTTCAAGGACCAACAAAACAGGAATAAAATATTATAAAAATTGTCATAAGAAAGGCAAGTGAAGGACGGCAATTCTGAGCAAAATTATCTGTATAATCTTCACCGAGAAGATAATCTTCACCGAGAAGATAGCAATCTTCTTCATCCTGTTGACAATAAAATGAGAGGTTAGTAAGAATAATAATGAGCTTTATGTCAGTAAAACTAATCTGTATATTAGAAGTTTGCAGTAAAGAATATGAAATGTAAGAAGAAGAAATTCGTAGATTCTAACGCAGAGAGATAGATAGACATATACAGTAGACGCCGCTTAAAGTGACCGCAGTCGAAGTTACCACTCGGATATTTTTATCGATATGCTGAGGTCCCACCCATTTGTATACGAAAACATGTGAAATATATTGCTTATTGTAATCAACAGTCCGATTAATATGATCAAACTATTATAAAATAAATTTTTTAAAGTCAAGTCGCCAAATAAAATCAAAAGAGATTTTAAAAATTGCCAAGTGACAGAGAAATGTCGCCAAGTGATGGGTTAAGTCACCAAACAGCTTAGTTTCAGTCAATCATTTAAAATGAGGCAAAAAAGCAACCTTCGTTTGACGTATATTTTGAAAAACTCGATCCATTTTGAGGGCAGTCAGAGACAAGTCGTTCTTTTTTAGGAGGAGGACTGCAGAATTTTTTTTTCCTTTTGAAAAAAAAAAAAAGAATTACACGAAAACATCTGCGACAAACTAATTGCTTGACTAAAATTTTGCATTGCTATGTTCTCGGATGAGAGATACCTTCCAGATATTAAGATTTGCATCTGTCAAATAATTTTTAAGAACGTTATGAAAAGTTCATAAATAAACTTTTGTATTTTCTTAATTAGAAAAATCTGTGAAAATACCTATTTATATGTTCTTGTTAATTGTATATTAGATTAGTTAAATTCCATCGATATTTTGGTGGATATCGTTTAATTTTATCATTCGGTTAATGTTAATTAACGTGATTTCATAAAACGGCGTCTACTATATAGAATGCAAGGCAAAAGAAAGCATAACTACATACCTTATCAATGCACCATAAAATAATGGATTATATTATTAAATATTGGATTGACGAGCAAAGAAATCGGACGATCATAGAGCCTCATATTTCCTAAATACATAGCGTTTTTTTTTACCTTAGTATGACGTTACTGATACAAAACTATGTACAAAATTATCATATTTGCAAACATCATCTAAAATTGAGAATCTAAAATCGTCATCTAAAAGATTTCGTAATTGAACGTATTAAGGTGCAAATGCCCGCCCGTTTGGAACAACAACAATCTACTTCATACAAATGAAAAAAAAAAAGTGTTTCAACAAATAGTGCAGTCGCTCTGTTAGTAGAGTGGTAGAGAAGCTGGTTGACGTAGTCTTGAACCTGGGCTCGAATCTTAAAGAAGACATATATGTTTGCAAGTATATTGTGCCTTTGCGGCATGAGGTTACTTAATCAATGTAAAGCGGAAAGTCTTCTCGAGAGGTTGATGGTGGAGGAAGAGGTGTGGGGGTTCCTCGGATCCGTTTTCTGGGGTGTTTTCCATCAAAACCGAGATTGAAATTTTGCCTTCCGAAGGGCGTAAAATCGGTTGCTCTTTACATTGCCTAGACAAAGTTTTCGGTGATGAGACAGCTAAATGACTGATGGATCTGCTCACAATGTTTGACGAATGCTTTACTAGTAAGTGTCTACTTATTTGGGGAAAAGAAGGAAACAGCACAAGCTTTTGATTTAGTTTATTACTCGAAAACTTTTGAATGAAAATTTTTCCATTGAAGATCAAAATTTCTTTTGTTTTATACATTTTAACTCTACGCACAGTTGTTCGGATTTATTGTAAATATGTGGTTTATAACATTTCAGCATTTCTCAGAGCTTCACGTTTATCTCTATAAACATTCTACCGAATGATCCCTTTCGCTTGAAAGGAAGTATATAAGCCGATAAGTCTCCTTCTAAATAAAATACAATTCATGCCATGAATAGAATTCAGAAATTATTCACAATATCGAAATGTAGTGGATGTGTTTTTAGTAACACAAGCATTCCAGTATCGGGCTCAGATTGTGAACTTTAGTAGACAAATCGCAAGTAGTAGCCTCTTGTTGACCGAATATCATGCAATAAACGTGGCACTATTCGTGTTTGGGTTTGGTTTCCACACGCACGCACGCACAAGCAAAAAAAAAGCTGTCTGATGTATTCATGGTTTTTACCACATTTAACTTCAATACCAGCTAATTTCTGTAAGAACATCCTCCTCGAAAGCCGCCCTTAAATAGCTAATCCTTCCTACTCGTTAAGCAGTTAACCTCCTCTGTCGCCGTTAAGCAACTAAAGACTTGTATTCTACCCTTACAACTTCTATTCGTGTTACTTGAGTCTTATTGAGGCTAGAGCATAAACGGATTTGATGCCACTTAAAATACTCCTACTTTTGTAGAAAGAAATATCAACATATACATATTTTTAACCGTCAATTTATATTTATTTTACCAAGAACTTTTTGACATTGTATTGTCGTAAACGAGCAGAATGACAGCACTTTTTAGCGCATTACAGCTAAGTATTAATAAAATTTACAAAGTTCTAATTCACGTAAATAATTTGACTGCTTTATCGAAATCATTTCCTCAATGTTTTTTTATTTACGCTTTACTTAACTTATTTGTTTCAGGCTTTATGTTTACATAAAAGCAATCTGTTGCTACAACTGGTTTTCATTCGGTTCGCTAACTGTAGTTTTTTGCTTGTCTGCAGCGGTTACTTTTAATCAATTCGGCATATACAGCTGTCAAAAGATATACAAGTGATAATAAAAACCTTCCCCGATATATGAACGCCTAGCGGCCTTATCCGCTGAACCAATCGAAATTAAGTTTCAGATATTGTTATTTGAAAGTATGCCCTCGAGCTTACGGTTACATTGAAAAATTTCGAAATTTTTGAATGGAAACACCAACTTTTTTCCTGCGCAAATTTTCAGAGCATTGAAAAACCACAAACAGTGTTGGAACGACACATGTACGACGAAATTTGTCGGCGTAAAATATTTTCAAAGAAGAGCATTGCAAAAGACCAATGACAACACAAGAGAGGAGAGGTAAAAAAAGTTTTTATTGGACTTCAAAATTTTCAACGTGCTCACCTTCGCAGACGATAGCGCACTGCATGCGGGAGATTGCTGAAAGCAATCGCGGGAGGAATCTGTTTAACTTCACGTTTTATGGGATCTTTCATTTCTGACAAATCTCGTGGATTAGATGTGTAAAACGTAGATTTCAGATAACCCCAGAACCACAAATTCATCGGAGATCGAGGGATCGCGGTAGCCACGAAACGGGAGATGGCTCTACCTTGAAACGTTGTACACGTTGTAAACTTATAATTCTAATGAAAGTTTTTTTTTTCCCTATCTCCTCTCTTGTGTTTTCATGGTCCCTTACAATGCTCTTCTTTGCAAATGTTTTATGCGGACAATTTTCTTCACACGCGTATTGTTTCAATGGCATTTGTGGCTTTTAATGCACTGATCGATTTGCGCGAGAAAAAAGTGAGTGTTGACTGTGTGGTGAAAAGTGGGTAAGAATTTCGAAATTGTTTCACTGTAATTATAATCGTGAGAGCTCTATTCTTTTCAATCATCCCGATTTCAAGTGCATACCTTCAAATACCAATATCTGAAATTTCATTTCGATTGGTTGAGTGGATAGGCCGCTGAGGGTTTGCATATCGGGAAGTTTTTAATGACCACCCTGTCTTTTGATTATTTCTTCATTGTACCTCATCTGTAATCTGAGTAATGATAGTTCCACGAAACATATATCATATGCTCAGAGTGAACTTGGAATATGAAACAATTTCCTTCAATAAGGTAATTTTCAGAGTTTTGTTAAATTCTGGCCCTCAGCTTTCAAACCTTAGTTTTATTGACTCAGTTCATAATGACAAAAAGAATATACATCTCATTTGTGTGAGATTATAAGAGTGTGAGAAACAATACATGAAAACAAATATGTGAGCATAAATAAAACTAATGTAAGTCATTATGAATATATGCATGTTGACTAACATTCTCTATATCTAGTTGTTTATTAGTTTACATTTTCAATTCCGGAGATCGATCATTAGTGAACTTGAAATAGCATTTCGAAATTCTGGAAAACTCTAAAAAACGTTGCATAGGTAAATATCGTAATAATATAGTTTACTTTTTCATTTTCTTATCCTCAGGCTTTTAGCAGCTAATTTTTTTATAGCTACGCAATTCTGATGGGTAGATTCGCATGCATTGTTTTAAAAAATCTTGGATTTTCAAGCTTGAGAGATCTTTATTGTTATTTCAATCCCAAGCAGAAAGAGATTCAAGTTGCAAAGAGTTTTCGTAGATCTTCCAAAATATAAAACAAATTAAGAACACATTTTTTTAAAGTCTTCTATGAATGCATTTTCTTTCCAAAATATAACTTTCTAGTGTTTCGTCAAAATCTCACTTACCTATATACTTACCAGGTATTAGCACTGATGCATAAGCTAACGGTGTTAAAGGAAATCGGAAAATATCTAACTCTTTGAATTCCTCACAAAATCATCACCAAATTTAAGTACTATTAGTCATGTTTGGAAGTGGTATTGCTTTTAAATAGTTTCATATTTTCAGTATACATGTTTATCTGAGCTATTACAGAATTTTTCGTAAGAAACCATACCTTACAGGCCCATTGGAACGTTTCCAGCTTTGCCTAGATTCATATTACAGAACCCTGTATTCTCGAGAATTCAGCAAAGTACAAATGCTGAAAATGTTGGTTTCTACTATTACACTTTTAGGCGTATTTCAGGACATGTAAGGGAAAATTACAATTTTAAAAGTATTCTTTGATTAAAAACATTTTAACCTTTCTATATTCTTTCCATATAGAGCCATTAGGTTATATAGAAGCAGGAGACATGAAAAATGAGCAATGCCCTCACCGGGACTCGAGCCTCTCGAAACATGCGCCAAACATGCTGACCACTACACCATGAAGGCATGCGAAGAAGGCGGGAGAAATATCTTATATCTATTCTTAGTTTTCTCTTTCTAAAATTACCTATATTTGAGAATTTGAAAATTCTAAACGTTTTCGCTTCATACGAAGTTTCTAATATTATAAAGAAGGAAGAAAGATGACAACTTCAAAATCACACTGAAAATTACGTATTTGAGGACTCGTAGAGAAATTTCTCATGAGACTGAACAAATATAGAATATGTAGCTTCAGTGTTTGAATTTTATGGTCTACAGGGCATGTAAAATGTTATCTAACTCGTATTAAAATTTTTATAATACTACTATATGGATTTAGATAAGAATTTAGATAAAGAAAGCAACATAAAGATAAAAAATAGGACTTGCTTGCTTTTGAATTTTCTTTGTACGAAGTAACATCTAGGTGATAAATCATGGCATAATTTTACAAATTCTGATCAACTTCCTTGTACTTATAGTTAACAAAATAACTCATCTTCACAAAATACGACAATAAAACTTATATGTCTGTTAAGTATCGTAATTACTCTTTTTAAAAACTTTGAAACAAGCTGAATTTCGTGTATATTACTTGATTTTAATAATAATCAAATATCATAATCTAGACTACGAAGAATTATTTATTTTCGTACTGTTATATTTTTCTAGATCATGATGTAAAGTATATTTATAACAGCAGGTTTCTGTTAAAATGGGATTTTACATATATTTATATATTTTATTACAACGAACAGAAAGACATACAAAATATTTGGCCTCAAACTACGCAGTTTGCTACAATGTTAAAGATGCATAATAGTAAGATGGTAATGATTTTCTTTTTATTTCACTTATATATATATACAATATACATACATGTGTGCATAATATATTTATTAACGACTATTTATGGAGATCTGTATGAAGATGATTGATGAATCACAAGATTATTTTTGAGAGTTTAATTTTTTTCTTCCCATTTTTTCGTACAGATATAGAAGTAGATATAATTGTACAGCTCTAATACTAAGAGTCATGATTATTGAATTGTTTCTCTGAAACTTGAAATAAAATACAAAATTTTAGAATTCGCAGTGTCTATAGTATTTTTCAAGTTCACTTTGCCACAAAGTGGTATAAAAAGCCCCAAAACGTTATAAAATGTGCAAGCAACAAGTGTTTACGTGTTGGGAACAGTGTAAGAATTTCAAAACATTTGAACTGTTAAGTATTTGGATGAGAATTTATAACTGAATTTTCTAAGTGCTAATTATGGAAAACCAACTGCTGTTTTTATGTTCAAGCTATCATATCAAGTTATTGGATGAATGCATGAACTTATCCAAGTTTGTTTTCCAATGTCACTGCCCTCTTAAAGGATAGAAATTATAAACAACAGTGATCTAAATTAATTTTGTGATAAGAAATATATATATATATATATATTTCATGAAATATATCAGAATATTTATGAATGGCATGCAGACATAACTTTTGAAGGCCCTAAATTTATATCATGCTTTGAAAAAATGTATTATGTTTTGAAGTATTTTAAAAAAGGAATGAGTAATTCAAAAGAAAGATGAAAGAAAAAAAAATAAATGTCGAACTCTAGAAACAGTATAAAAAATAAAGTTCTGTGTCTTCGGTTTTAAAGTACTATATCTACATGCAGAAAATTAGAAAGTTTCCTTACTGATGTCCCGTAGAAATTATATTTTCCTGGCTTGATTATGTTATACGATTGGAAGTTTCCGCACACACCACACATGTGTTTAGACATATGAGTCGGCACAGCAATCAGAATTTCACCGTTTGCATACCACTGCACATGCAGGCCTGAATGTGTCCAAATATCTATGCTATGGTTATCAGAATTGATGGAAACTGAAGTATCCATGAAAGGTAGCTCTAACGTTTCATTATCCATAAGTATTGATCCCGAATGAGTAATCTCAATTTTCAGGCATTCGTAGTAGATGATTAAAGCTTTTCGAGAGTAGTTTTTAACTGAACTGAACTGCACTTTGAAGAGGCCGTTGATGCAGTCTTCAAGCAAAGTGTGAGTACAGTCATTCAGAAACTCATACTGAGATAAATCAAAAGACGTCATGCTGCTGTTCGGTGATATCAAACAGAATGACCCTGTAGAAAAATTGAATGAATATAAATTACATATTTCCACAAATATCAAATATTAATCTTAATAAATCTAAGATTACATCACTAGTCATAAAATAACATTACTGATGATATTTTCATCGTTATGTAGTAATAAATAAATAAATTAATTTATAAAGGTCTATTAAATTTACTATTAAATACTACTCTCTTAAAATAATCAGGTTTCACTCTCATACAAACTGATAGATTTCTAAGTTTAAGAGCACAGTACTGCACATCAAGTAATTTGAAATATGAGTAAGCTTCTCAGAAAATTTTTCTAGAACAACTTTCAATCATAGTTCATAAATTTGTTTCAAGTATTTTATAAATAATATGAAATTCAAATCAGGTTGATAACAAGATAACTATTTATATAGTCTTTATGTTTTATCTGTATTTCTAAAACTTTCAGTAAAAATGCAATAATAATTCAGTACAAGTACTATAAAATTAAGAATGTATGACCTTGTAGAGGGAAATCCATAAGTCAGAGAGCTTTCAACATATAACAATAAAATAAGCATAGAGAATCATAAAATTCTGAGCTTTTTGATGATTATGTGCATTTTTTTAAGTTAGAAACTTTTTTTCCTCAGATGACACTTGATTTTTAATGAAATGCAAGAATAAGCAATAGAATCAGGAGTAATCACTCATAAAAATGTTAAATGTTGTGGAGATAATCTATGAAGGACTACTATTAATGCTTTCCAGAGAGTCCGAAATGGAACGCCAATTTGCATGGAATTTGCGATAGCATTTCCATGAGCTAATAGCATCAGCAAAGAGTATCTAACTGTTCTGCAATTGCTGTTCAGTTCCTTGAAGGCCTATAACGTCCTTGGCGTTGAAGTTCTAATGATTTGCGCAATACTTCAGATAACATCTGCATCACAAGATTCACACCTGTTGTTTGCTATTTTATGGGTGCAGACTTCCCCCCCCACCAAAAGTGCATTCTCGTTCGGAAATTAATCATCTCATTCATTTAATTCTAGTACATACCGTTAGAAATTCTAATACATATTTTTTTAATTTTAGACGTTATTATTACTTTCCATCACATTTTTAATATTGTAATTAATATCTTTTGCATACGGACAGCTGTTGATATAATTTTTATATCTTTAAACGCAACTGATCAATTCAAATGTATGATTTTATCATGATAAATATATGATCTACGTTCTTGCTTTTCATTTCTTAAACTCAGATTCATACATAAACTTTGATTTTATTTGCATCTTTAACGCTTCACTTTAGTGTCACTTATATTTTAATGTCCCTGTTGATTTCTTATTCTTTCTCATATATAAGCACTTCTTTGATTTCCAATGAGATGTTTAGTTTGCGCTGCGATTTATCTTTAATGAGAAAAACCAACTAAATACATTTTTTAATTAAAATTCATATTTTAGAATGAAGTCACAATTTCCACATGTAATTCTTCTTCATTTTACGACGTATTCACAATTTTGTTCATTCGTACTATAATTTTTCATACTACTTCTAATACTTAGTACCTCTTATTGCGAACAATTCACGGATTATGAAACGCTTATACGGCAACATCCGCTGGATTGTTTAGAAAAGGGCAAAAATGCATTGATGGAAGAAAAGACTGCGTGTGATCTATCTTGTTTGATAACGTTGTACTTTCTATCCAAATTTGAAGTTATTAGTTTATAATAATAATATAATGATAAATTATGACTGTAGTTCATATTGTTCGTCTCTATTTGGTATCGTTATGAGTGTTGCATTCATTGAATATAGTAAGAATTTCACCTCGGGTAAAATTCAAGGATGGAATAAAAATCAAATTAATTCGCAAGTACCATCTAGATAAATAAAAAACAAAATAAAAGAAGGAAGCTTAAACCCGGAATACAGTTGACTCCTGGAAAATTTACACCTCTGAATTTGAAATGAGTTTGATTACTTTCATTCGTATCATCATTTGTACATTTCAGATGTACTGACAATGCAATTTTTAGCTTAAAATTTCTTTTATTAACTACAACAATATAGGCTACAACCTGGATGAACTGTCTGCCTTCATGCAAAACGTTCTAGGGGAAACTAGGATTTATTTACTTTGCACATGCAAAGAAAACCTTAATGATCAACTCTTTCAGTTATCGAATCAGAGACAAATTACTGCTGTCCTAGGATTTGCCGAAGCGGTCACCAGTTAATCTTCTAATACTGCATTTTAACGTTTTTAAATACTACTCGTTTCAGGAATAGGATCTACATACCTTACCAAGTACTATGTACTAACGAATACCTTAGTTTTTCTAAAAACGTCGACCTCCACTGTTTGCCACTATTTTCTGCTGGTTACTGAGCAGCATGTTGGAACCATTGCTGACAACATCTCTGCTCGGATTGGGCTTCAGGGATGTGTTTGTCTCTGGTACGGTAGTGGTGTGGGATTACACTTATAAATCGTTTGGAGAAAAGCTGATGTTCTACTCGCCTTTTTCCTGCTCTCTACTACTGACAATACCTTCTCACTGTTTTATTGCCCCTACCCTTGCGCCTAGTGATTCAGCGCCCTTGGTCCCAAAGGCTGTGATGCAACCTTTCTGAAACTTCGTCAATTGCCTATGATCTCATCGGATAGGTCTTTTAGGTCGGGAAGCTTCTTTCAGATGGTTGTTTTAAAATCGTAAGTGGTCTAAGCCGAGCTTCGTTACTAGGCAATCAGATCTTGCTATGTCAAAAAAATGGTTTAAGAAGCTTGACTAAATGTTCTAACTTTATGCCACTTGGTATTGCCACAGCCGACCAATCACAGCGAAGCAAACATCAGTCGACGGTTTAGTCAGCTACACACTTACGCATGCGCAACTTACCATTGCCTGTTTGGGCATGGCTTAAACCCTGCTGAGCAGGTGTAAATGGAATTAATAACATTTATGCCTTAAACCACGAATCTTGAAACAGCAAAACCGTCGTCTGAATGAAGCACAATTTCTGAACGAAGCTCTTTAAATACGGCTCACAGCAAACCAGGAGAGGAAGAAGTATGCGGGATACCATAATTTCACCATTGGTTGTACAAGTATGGTCCCACCACACCAACTGTACAAACTCGGCTACAGTATTGGTGAAGAGCGCCTGAGGGAAATTATTGCAATTTTTTTTCCGTGTAAATGCCTTTTTCAGTATTCATATATGCCTCAACATAAAAATTTGCACGTAATTGTATAGTTGCATACTGCTAATTAGAAGTAGCTTACACAATGCGTAAAATGCGAAGCAGAATTTTGAAGAACTGTGAAGAAAATACTTTCAAATACTGAAAATAAAGCCATGTTTTATACAAGTACACATGCATTTTTTTATTTTCAGCATAATTGTATGAATTTTTAACTTATATTTCTATGACTAATTTGAGATACAGAGAAAGGTACACATGGTCACGTAGCTTAGAGTAGTTTTGATTATTTTAAAAATTGTTTATTTAATACAGTGGTTGCAAGCAAGTGAATAAATTCCAAATTCCATTCTAAATTATAGCTAAGCAAGTGAACAAATTCCAATCTATAGTTAAATATCCATTCTACATATTTACTCTCTGACAGGCAAGGCCATATACGGCTTAGAATACTTTTTGTGATGTCTATAAAAACGTATATACGAGGCACGTCCAGAAAGTAAGTTCCGTTTCAATTTATCTCCGCTGCAGCTCTGCGATCGCAGTTCCGCACATGCGCAGTAGACGCTCTGTATCAAGGAGAAGAAACGCGCGCCATTTGGAGATCGCTGTCAGTCACGTACGCTTTGTTGTGCTTGTTTACAATGTCGGTGTTGATTGAAAATCCCGCCGCTTGTGAAATCAGATCTGTGATTCGTTTTCTGAATGCGAGGAAAGTGAAACCTAGTGAAATTTATCGGCAAATTTGCGATGTTTACGGACCAAAAGCGATGAGTGATTCAAAGGTGAGAAGATGGGTCCGAAAGTTCAATGACGGACGTAGTGATGCGCACGATGAAGAACGAAGTGGGCGTCCATCTTTGGTTACAGAAGAACTGGTTCACGCGATTGATGACAAGATCCATGAAAACCGAAGGTTTACAATTAGTGCTCTCGCTATGGAATTTCCCCAAATTTCACGATCACTAATGCATGAAATTGTTACCGAAAAACTGAAATTTCGTAAACTTTGCTCACGTTGGGTACCAAAGATTCTTACTGAGCAACACAAAACAAAACGGATGGGTAGTGCACTTCAGTTTTTGACCCGTTATGCTGAAAGCGGTGAAGAATTTCTGACACAGATAGTCACAGGAGATGAAACTTGGGTTTCTTACGACACCCCTGAAAGTAAGCGGCAATCAATGGAATGGAGGCACACTTCATCCCCAGCAAAGGTTAAGCCGAAGCAAATCTTGACACCTCGAAAAATGATGTGCACAGTGTTCTGGGACTGGAAAGGCATCTTACTCATTAATTTCTTACCGCGTGGTCAAACAATCAGAGCAGATGCTTATTGCGAGACACTTCGGAAATTGCGCCGTGCAATTCAGAATAAGCGCCGAGGATTGCTGTCAAAAGGTGTTGTTTTTCTTCACGACAACGCACGACCACACACTGCAAATGTGACGAAAAACCTCCTACAGGGATTTGGCTGGGACGTGTTTGACCATCCTCCGTACAGCCCTGACCTCGCTCCTAGCGACTTTCATCTGTTCTTACATCTTAAGTCTTTCCTTGGCGGTCAACACTTTAACAATGACGACGAGCTGAAAGAAACTGTTTCCAACTGGTTGAAGACACAGGCGGCAAATTTCTATGAAGAAGGTATACAAAAACTTGTGCCACGCTATGACAAATGCCTGCAATATTTCGGCAGTTATGTGGAAAAGTAGTTTAAGAGTTGTTGAATTTTGTGCAATAAATAACTTTTCTGTAGCTGTACACAATTTACTTTTATTACCAAACGGAACTTACTTTCTGGACGTACATTGTATATATGCATCTTGAAACATGGCCAAGAAATTCAGGCAATATGTTAAAAGAATATAAATCCTGGTATAAAGTACTAGGAGACTTTTGAAATTAAAATTCAGAAAATACCTCTTTTTAATGGCAGTTTTCAGAAAGTTGGGGTTTCTTAATGATACCGTGCCGGTCAGAGGGTTAAAGAAACATTTTGTTTATAAAACATCAATTTAGGTACTGAAAATTTACAAAGGTACACTAAACTCTCATATATTAAAACACACATAAATATCTGTATTATTTAAAATGATTGATTTGAAGTCTGTTCCTTCTCGATACAGTTTCACGAGCATTATACATGAAAGTCATGTTCTCGATAGAGATTTTACAGCTAAATATGTTTCGTATAGTATGTAGAGATCCCGCGATTTCTATCTAAAATGCATTTATATTTAAAGAAATAAACCGAACAAAAGTTGGTTTGGAAATACGCAATATTATTTTTCTTCATCATTTTGATTCAGGTTAAGCGAACATCAATAACATGGATATTACTATAAGCACACATTTTGCTTTATTACTAACATGCTATCTAACTGCAGGCAATTCTGGGCACATGAAAAGGAAAAATCATGCGTATTGCAAAATATGTATACGAAGCCTGTCATTTTTTAGGCTTGTCTGAAATAATTGAATGTTGTTTTATTTCTAAAAGTATCTTAGTTTCTAATTTATAATTTATTATTCTGCCCACCGTAAAGCTAATATCACATTTATTTAGCATTGTTTTAATAGCGAAACGTATTTTGTGCTCTTTTAATGCTCGTATAGAGGTCCCTTCTTTTGGGCTATAGGGACATTCGTGTCCAGGTGGGTTGAAGGGAGTTTCAAATTCTTACATGCTTCTTATTATAACTGCTTCGTCTAGCTTACAGACTGTCTTATGATGTATGTATAAATCGTAAATAAATGAGCGTGGCTTAAAGGCTCTTTCCAAACACAGAATAGCTCGAAATATAGAAATAACTCTTTTTTATAAAGCTACATTTATATTAAACTATTTTAAAGCAACAGCCTTTCCAGTAGCTTGTTACACTTGTGTATGTATATACGTATAGTTTCTAAAATCCTATTACTAGATAACTAAGTTCCAAAATGAGAATTATATCTGATAATCAAGGTTTTCCACTATAGATTTAATTAACTTTTATTGATGCTGTTCCGTTTTTTCTCAAATGCTGTTAATATTTTCTATGATTTTAGCTTTTATTTCTATATCTATTTATTTCTTTTTACCCAGAATTTGCAAGGAAATTCCTTAATACATGGGAATAAAAATTAAAATATCCTAAAAAATTTTGTCCAAATGTGCTGAACAGGTTATAGTCCTAATTAAGCCGAAACTTCGGTCCATCAATGGCCAAGTTGCTAAAGCGGCGAAATACTGATTATTTCGTGCCGGTTTCGATGAGAGGCAACAAAGTTCCTTGAATGCACTGGATTTCAAGATTTACCTCACGTGTAAAAATTTTTCATTCAATTCCGAGTCATTTCCTTTTAGAATGTTCTTCTCCACAAATAGCCAGAAACTACTTTGCAGAATTAATAACCAAACCTGAGTGCATTTCAATACAATACTTTACACATGACATTTCAACAGATATTTTATTAATTTCTTCATTATTACTCTCTTTAATATTTGTGAAATATAAATTTAGAATTCACTAATTATCAAGGTAGTCATTTAAAATTACTAAAAGATGAAACTTACATAAAACACATTTAGGGCAACAGTCACCCGGTAATGAAACCATGTTTTCTTCCTGGAATATACAAAAGAGCAAAAGTTAACACCTTAAAAACATTATAATGAACATTATTCAGCAGATCATTAAAATTTACGACGATATAATGAAAAGCAATAAATATATGTAAACGGAGTAAAATACACAGCTGGAACTAGTTACGTCG
The DNA here is from genome assembly GCA_000611955.2 of Stegodyphus mimosarum. NCBI lineage: Eukaryota > Metazoa > Arthropoda > Arachnida > Araneae > Eresidae > Stegodyphus > Stegodyphus mimosarum. Next base: position 509,614 of record KK122043.1, on the reverse strand, counting down.
TTAGGCACCGATTCTTTTCTTTTTTCCCCGAGACGTTTCATCGTCAGAAGAGGTCGTCCGAGGATTATACTATATTTCGATCGTGGGAGCGATTTCAGAGATGCATTTAACGATATTTGTGAAATTGACTGGAACAAAGTTTATAAAGAAGTTGAATTAGTATATCGAATTCAGTGGAGATTTAACCGACTTACCGCCGGCTGGTGGAAGAAGACTGTTAGAATACTGAAAGAGCTTTTGAGGAGAACCTTGAGAAGCGCAGTTCTAACGTACGTAGAATTAGAAACCATTTTATGTCACTGGGAGTCTATGATCAACTTAGGTCCACTTACATACTTATCTGAGGACTCTGATGATTTAGTTCCTTTTACGCTAACTATGCTTCTTCCTGAAAACTCTGAAACTAAGGTGACTGGTATTGATTTTATTGATGCTACTAATCACTACCGTTTAAACGTATTCGATAACGTACTAAGCTCTTAAAGGAATTAAGAATGCGTTTTCGCAAAGAGTATCTTGGCTTATTAATTCAACATCAAGGCCAAAAACGTCATTATTTCAATATGACAGTAGATATAGTTCTCATCGGAGATGATTTTCTTAATTGTCTTAATTGGCCTCTTGCCAAAGTTATGGAACTTATACGAGGAAAAAAAGGTAAAATTGGTAAAGGTTTTTTTCTTTCGAGATATCACCTAATGAATTTTTAGATTCTTTTTTACAGGTTAAAGATAGTAATGCCGGGCAGAATGAAACTGTTCCGGAACCGACTTTGGATGCCTTCTTCGGATGTCCAGACTACCCGATACGAATGAGTTGTTAAAGTGCCTCATCACCTTGATCTGTTTAATATTTCAGAAGAGTTTGAGACTCCTGCAGCAGCCACAGACTCAAAAGGGAGGAGGATGTTAGAAATGACCCTCAATCTCAATAGATTTGAAGTGAAAAGATAAATGAATTCTTTTCCAGCAGTGTAAAAGAACTGAAGAGTTTGTTGGTTTTGATTCTTTCGCGGCTGTGTAAGCGGGTGAGCAAAGCAGCAATGTTAAATTCGATCCCTTCTTCTGTATAATTTGTTATGCTATTAATTAAAGGAAATTTAATTGTTAATGGATCTCTTGGTGATTAATTTAAATGATTCGACAGCTGTTAAACATCGGCTCTCGCTCATTTAAACATCGGTTAAATGAGCGAGAGCCTTTTTAGAATAGTTCAATCCTACACAGGATCATATGCTTCATTCCCTTCAAGTTATCAGATATTCACAGATTTGGAGTATGTTCACGCAGCAAAATAAAGTTTTAGGATGAAGATTAAGTTTTCAAGAGCCCCTAAGATTCAGCCATGCGCTTTTGTGGTGAATAAAGTTATAATATAATTTCAAAGTTGCTTGAGTTCATGGCTTTGTGTGACAGAATGATTATACCATCTTTTATGAAAGTATGTTATTTCAACAGCAGCTTTCTTTATGGTGAAAAATTTCTAAACCTGAAAATAATGAAAGTAATAAAATAGTTTTATGACATCTAGACTACTTACAGGTTGACATATAATAGGGCTGCAAAGAATTTCAGCACAATAGATTTCTCCTTGAATACATGAACAGTTATGGCATGAATCCAGCCACGATTCTCCATCCTTAGGAAAAGAAAGTGATATATTATATTTAATGTTTTTGAAAGTAACGCTATATTTTAAAGGCTTATAAACACATATAGCGGAATGTAAACATACCGTAAAAATTCGCTGATTTTCTTGACAATATTTGGTATCTGAAATTACGAATTAACGATCACAAAATTATAAAAAATTTGATTTACACACAATACACGCACATATTCATACATAAAAAAGTTATTTTTAAAGCAAATAGATGTAAAAAGGATGTTGGAAAATATTACCTTTGCATATGGAGCTATCCTTTGAGAGAACCATATCTTCAGGACAAGTGCAATAGTATGTTCCAATGTCATTAACACAACCATGTGAGCAACCACCTTGATTTTCCAAACATTCATCCACATCTGTGTAAGAGATATTCAGGATTCTGAAGTTTAAATACTAGTTTTGTGAGATACTGAAATTAATGCATTACATACAATAAAGAATTACGTTTTCGTTTTCATTATTTTAAAAACACTACTTTAGAATACAAAGGGACATGTTAAAAACTCCAGACTAAACACCATTGCCTCCAAAAGAACTGATGCAGAAGGATAAGAGAACTATCAAGAGATGGAATATCGTTCCCTGAATAGGGAAGATTTATTTCAGTTTATCAAAAACTATGTTTCCTAAATATTTTTCTCTCTTCTCAGTTTACTCTCCTGCATCATTTAAAAAATTCTTCTTAAGAAAATGAACTAGAATCATTTCAAAAAATCTCGTTAAGACGGTTCATTATGCATAGTCACAATATCTTTACATAAATTCTACATTAACTTTACTAGTAAGAAAAGTATTTTTGGTGACCAGATAAAAGGCCATAAGAAAACAGCGCACGTGCAAAATGGCTACAGAAGAAACACGATTGATATACTGTCTACATAAAAATACCTACATGGAAAAAATGCTCTCACAGCAAAAAAGCGCCATCTTGAATAAAATTCCACACAGAAAGAAGCCCACACCTGTATTTTACATATACGTGCAGAAAAAATTATTTTTTACAATTTTCTGTTTATAAAAAGTAAATTCTTATTTTTAAACATCATCACATATCATAGATTTCCATAATTGAAACAAATTCTCAACATTAAACTTTATTCCAATGTTTAGTAGCTTATGTATTATTTTTATTATTAATATTTTTATTACTGTACTTAAATCTTAAAAAGATTTAACGAAGAAAGCACAGCGGACATATTGGTCTCACCGCTTTCTTAAGTTCCATAGACTTATAGTAGAATAAAATGCATGAATGCATGAATGAATAAAATGCATGAATGCATTAAGTATACAGAATAGTTATCAGTATATCCTAAATTATTTAACAGTTAAAGGAAAATTTTATACTGAATGTGTACTGAATTTAATGACTCAAAATAAGAAAAAGGGAATTTTAGTTTTAACAAAAGCGATACAGCCTCAGATTTTGAAAATTACTTCTTAGCACATTCAGAAATACTATTATAAGAGAGAATTAAAAGAAGATTTCGCATAAAATTTAGTTGATTTTTGACTATCTCTTTTATGTAATTTTAGATCACTGCAACTAGAATCTCATATTACTACGATTTGTTTTAATAATTATTTGTAAGTATTAAATTACTACTACTAAATTTTTCAGAAAGAGCGATTTTACTTTATGTTTTTTTTCCTGATATCCCTAGATTATTACACCACAGGTTTCCCTATAACCTCGGTAAACTTCAAAACCTGTCTACTAAGCTTTGTTAATTCTATTATTCAAAGTTGAAATGTGGTTAAACCGAGTAATGGAAAACGGTTTTAATCGCATATTTACATCATTTACATTTCCCTTATCCATAATTTGATTTTAAGATTTTATATTTGTGCATGTGTCGGTGAATTTTGAACACTGAGCAATAAAATTTATAATTTATGGACACTGAATTATTTTGCAGCAATTTTCACTATGCAGTCAGGCTTCAGCATGCAGTATTTAAATTTTTCATGAAATAGGGGTTGTTCTAAAGTCGAGATTTGTTTTAACTCAATTTTATTCATGGAAAATATTAGGAAATGTGAAAACATTTTTTTGTACTTAACAATTATCCAGTTCTTTTGCGTTTTAAGAACAGAAACCGAAAATATATTGATTTAAAAATACATTTAATGTAGGATGATTTTTCATAGACTTTAAACGTTTCATGGTGAACCAATACAAATAATCACTAAATACGAGTTGAAGTGGATAAATGGCATATATAAAAATTGGAAGAATGCATGAAAGTAATTAATAAAATGAATAAAAGCAATCGTGCATATGTTCAAAGAGCTTTTAATTAAGCTTTTATCACAAGAGTTAGATGCGTGTTGGTGTGTTGCATTAGAAATATTTAAAAAAATTATTAAGAAGCATACACATGCCTTTTAAATTGCTCAGCCGAAACAATGCATAGTATATAGTTGAAATATAAATTAAAGAATTTATGCCATATCAGATGGCAACGCTTCTAAAAACTTGCAGTTTGTTGAACAATATAAATGATAAATATTTTGGTAATGTAAAGTAACGGAATACAGTGACACTGCGAAAACAAATATTAAGAGGCAGACCATTAAGTATGAAGATATCGGGAAAAGAAAGGAAAAGGAAAGAAATGCAATTAATTCCTTCTAAGACGACTACTCAAGATTTTAGTTCTTATTCGGAAGCAATCATCTTAAAGAGGTAATGTCAATATTAATGTTTATTTATATTACCAGGAATACCGGTCACTTTCATAGGTACTCTGTCAAGGAGATAAGTCTCCGTCAGAAGGTTTTTCTTTGTATATAAGTTAAAATACGTGAATAGGAAATTAAAAATATGAAGACTGTATTAAAATCAATCTGTAGGATTTAGCCACCTTAGATAGGTAATGAACATCACCTGCCCAAGAAGACTACCTCCAGAGATGACAAAAATCCTTCGGAACAGTGGGTGGTCATCTTAGGAAGGATTCAGTGCATTTAGAGAGGAAAGTAATTTAAACTGCACTACAAAGTCAAATAAAAATCTGCTCTCAGATAATTAATAGATTAATTTTTTTAATCAGGCATTAAAAAGTTTAACGCAGAAACTCATGTAGTACGACTGGAACACCTGGATAACATTAATACACTGTTTTGGTTTAAACTTTGAAAGCATAAACATGAACTTCAATGTCATTACTTTTTACCAAAGCACGTACCAAAAATTCATTATATTTTTATTTTGCATACAGAATATTCAAAACGAACATAGCAATTTCTCGTCTCACCCGATTGCCTCATCTAGAGCGATGAAGGACGTCTTTAGAAGCCATGTTTTTGTCTGAAGATTCAAACTCTTAGTGAAAGCGGAGAGATAATGTAAAATAGGGTAATAGCTTCGTAACAATTTTGTCTACCTCGATTGCCTCCATCTATTATGCACAGGAGGCGGAGAATATCGTATTCTTCCTTAGTTTCGTACATACGGTAGGCTAATAAGATTTGTTACCGGTCAAAAACAAGGCTTTGAAAGACGGCCATCTGCCAGGGCGTGGAGAAGACAAACCAGAAATCTTATGCTTTGTGCGATAGCAACATTTGCCAGGAGGTATGAGTGATACACGTTATGGTACCTTAACATAACATGGCAATCTAAGTCTAAAAATTTCAGAAAGACTTCTGTAAAGAAGTACTTAATGTAAATATACAAGGTACGGCCATAAAGGAACTCAACATAAATAAGAAAAATAACCTTCAAATAAATTTATCTCCTTGAAAATAATCGACAGAAAAGTATATACAAGTTTTCCAACTTCTCATCAGGTCATCGAAACACTGTTTATAGGCGTTGGATCTAACAGTTCGCAAAATACACTTAACATTTGATATCCGAGACGTTTTAAAATCTGTCATGGCCATCTTAAGCTTCAAAAAAAAGGAAAAAATCAGCTGGCGATACATTGGGAAAAACTTGGTGGGTAATTTATGGTTACAACTGAATGCTTAGCAAGATATTGTTGTACAGACTATGATGTATGGGACATAGCATTATCGTGTAACAGAAACCATTGCCCAAAAAGTTTCAAAAAGTTTCCTCCTAACTCGCCTTTCCCTGTTTCTTAATCGGAAAATCACCTCCTTGTAAAAGTACTGATTAATTGATTGATTTTCCGATCAAATCTTGGTGAATAAGTCCTTTGTACTAAAATATGTGATTAGCATCACTCAGTCTTTGATTTCGACATTCGTACATTTTCTTGTCATTTTGCTTCTGGGTCGTACAGTAGCCACCAGGTCTCATCTCCTGCTATGATACACATTAAGAAATTGTTTCCTGTCTCGCAATAGTCTGAAAATCTTCACAGAAAGCTTTTCTGTCTTATTTTCTCTGTTCTATCAAAATCCGAGGCACAAATCGAGAACAAACTTCCTTCATTTTCAAATTTTCAATTAAAACTAATCTACAGCTTTCTTTGCTTATTCTAAGCATGTCTGAAAGCTGTTGAGTTGTTACAAGTCTATCTGCTTTTACCAAAGAACGACTTTCTGCCCATTTTCCTCATTCTTTAAAGCTGAAAGGCGCACTAATTTGATTCATCTTCAACGCTTTCGTGCCCACATTTAAAGCAGCTGTACCACTTATGTTCTTGATACATCAGAATATACTGTTCGAATCATCTCTAACGTTTCGTAACAGATTTACCTAAATTGTAACAAATTTAATGTTATAACACTGCTCCATTTCAAAGCACTTCTTTTTGGTACAACGTGTTCTCAGTAAATAAAAATGACTTCGGCGCTTCGATATTCAAACGATAAAATGACCAGTTTAAACTGTCTTTAACAAAAGTTCAGATGCAACTCTTTTCAAACAAACATTTATTCTTTCACATTTTTATTTTATGATTTGGTGTTTTAATTTGTCAGGTTACTTTATGCGCGCACCTTATATGCAAAATTATCATTAATTATATAACATTAAAATCACCTTAGGCAAATTTTTCAGGCATGTTTTAACTTTTTTTTTAATCCTATAATACTGCAGAAGATGGAATGTTTAATTTATTAACTCATGACTGAAAATCCTATATTCAGTTGGTCAGGGAACAGAATAGCTATTCACATATACAAAAGTATTACAGAGCATATTTATCTGCAGTCTGCAAAAGTTACTACTGTTGTACAAGTAATACAGGATGTTAGGTCATGTTAGATCTGTCAAAGATACGACATAAAACCCCAGAACTCAGCTCAACCCCAGTCAACTGTTTTATACATTAAAACACCTTTCGTAAACGCATTCATACTCAACTGTTTGTACCTTACTATGAAAATAATATTTAGAGCAGTCAAAAATGCACTACAAAACAGTTACATGATGTAATATCGATTAAATTTCCTTGCGTATTTCTCTCCATAAGCATATATTAGCAGGGAGTTTTATCTGCGGCAGCTTTCACCCACATGGGCAACTCTGTAAAAAGCTTTTCGCGTGGGTATTTTTCCTGCGGGAAGTGATGGCTATGGAGTTTCTTGTACGAACTTTTGTCATGAAACATTTCCTTACAGTTTAGAACATAAATAGATTTTTTTAAATCAAAAGTAATAATATTTTGCCATATAAAACTCTTAACTGACTTTTTGTGAATAATATAACCATAAATTAGTTAGGTCTTAATTATATTCCGAGAGCTAATTCAATATTCCCCAACTATCTTATTAGGAAACATAAATTACCAATCACAATGAGGTTTTTCTCCTATATTCCTATGCTGATCCTAATAATAACAAAGGATACCTTTATGCTTGTCATGGCAAATTTTAAGTTAGGTCCTTTAGGCACAATTTCAAAATGTATACCGAACACATTTCTTTGAAAACTTAGGTATTTTAAAAATTTTGATGCACTTTTAAAAGGAGCTCATTTGTTCAAACAATAAATTTAAATTAAAAGCTGATGAAATAAACAAAGTTAGCATGAGCATTTCAGATATCCTCTTTAAATTTAAATTGAATGAAATTTAACTCTTAATGGGATTATAATTTAACTACAACATTTACCAGTAAAAAAATGTTGATAAATGCTAGATGCAGATAACAGTCCTGTTGTTATTTTCCAAATCACGAACTTTAAGCTTGCTTATAAACGCTTCTATGTTGAAAGAAACAATAATTAGACAGCAAATATGACGAAATAATTAGTACTTCGTTGTTATTTTTAACTGTTTAAGGAAAGCTCTTAAATTTGTAATAATACAAACCATTATAAGCTTCACAGTAAATAACAAAGAAAAAAATTTTATAATTGAAATATCACTTCAAAAAATATTAAGATGTGAAAGCAAGTTTCATTTTCTCAAAAGCGCTAAGTGGCCTCTCTTCTCCTCTAGCAAACCAAGATATACTGTTAATTTTTTATTTGAAGCAATTTACATCAAAACATAAAATGCATTGCAAAGGATTGTATAAATATTGGGCAATTCTTTCACAAAATATTTCTCTTTGCTGATAAAATTAAATTAGATAATTCAAAAAAGTGTAAAATAATACTCTCTTCAGACATGAAAGTTTGAAATATGAGATATTTCAGTAGTAACAGCCTGGGTGTTACTTGCAGAAATATATTTTTCTTCTTAAAAAATGCCATTTATGTTCCTTATGCATATACCTGCTTCTTTTAAAATCATAATGCTAAGATTATATGAATAGTAACTTAAAATACATAAGAAAATGTTTTGCATACCTCTTAGTTTTAAAATATCTAAAATACAGCATTTTATATTTTAAGTAAAGTAAGACACAGTAACTGCAATGACTCGGGAATTAACTTTTTATAAATTTTATTAATAGTTATGAACATTAATAAGAAACATAATTTTAGGAAATAAAAATAAAGTTGAAGACTTAAGTGAAGAAAGATGAAAAAGAAAGGGACAGGAACAATACGTTTGATATCAATAAAATTTGAAAATTCAGTAAATTCGATCGCGAACAAAATATTAAAAAAGATATTTAAATTCAGTACTCAGATTTTATTGAAAACACAAGGAGACAAAATACGCCATGCAATTCATGAAACGATTTTTACCATATTCGCAATATTGTCCTTGAAATCCCGAGCTACAGTTGCAGAAAAAATCTTCACCATTGAATATACAAGATTGGTTGTGGGCACAAGGATTCGGATTGCATGTTGAAACTATATGGCTGCAGATGTAATCTGAAAAGACAAAAATTAGTTTATAAAAAGGCAGTTTCTCTTAACAGAAAAATTTCCATTTTAAAGTTACAGATAGCTGGCGTCAGATCTTTTTCTTATTTTGCGTTTCTCTTAATAAAAAACTTGCCATTTTAAAGTTCCAGTTAGCTCGAGTTGCATCTTTTCATACTTTGCGTTTGAATGCATCTCATTTAAATACTAGATGAAAAAATGTCAAAATAATTAACGAGGGGAAAAACGACATCATATTCCATTGCTGATAATCTTAAATTTGCCCAAATTAAGATAATGTTTGAGAAAAGAAGTGTTGGACTAGCTAAGCAAAATTATTCTATCAAGTTAAAAGCGTACGTTTATATCTAGAGCACATAACCAACTTCAGATTTCACATTTGAACATTTACTCTTGGAAATTTAGAAATAAATAAGTGAATTGTTTGAAAGTTATAGAGACGTAAAATGAAAACTGACTTTCCTGAGGCATTTTGTTACTAAATCAAAAACATTTAATCATGCCGTTTATGATCCTCATTTTATATATTATTTTATCTCATTTATTATCTTTTTGCAGTATCCTTACAAATATTTCAAATAACCATGGAAGTGTTAATAAATATTACTTTTTTTAAACAAAATACATTTGATTTGAAATGTTATTTATTTAAAATGCTAATTTTTGCCCTGAAGAATTGAGGAAGAATTAACACACTTCAACGAATAGTTTTTATTTAAAATTTATATAAAATTTATTGAATAGTCGAAGACGGACGTGATCGAAAATAAGACATAAAACAGAATAAAATCAACTTTTAATCGAAAATAAGGGAGAAGATAAAATTAGATCAATTTCTATCTGTTTCTCTAATTGAGTTTAGACCTAGGAACCTTAAAAGAATATTATTAACACTGAAAGAAATGTTGCAGTGGTGGAGTATAAAGTAAGTTAATGCTATGAGAAACAGTATCTTCACAGATGTTTGAAATTTAAATAAAGCTTATTTATACATATAGGTAAATTCAAATATCTATGATTATAATTTGTTATTTATCCCTTTTCATTCATCTGGTTGCATTTAATATCACGATATAATACCCTGAAACAATATACATATAATTGATCAGACAAAAGCTAAACCATTTAATAAAATGAAACATGTTCAACAAAATTTTAAGTACTGTAACAAAATGAATGCACATGTCTAGTTAATAACCTAATAAAGATGATTATTTTAACAGAAATGGCTTATATCACGCAGTTTTATATTTTATGCAGCATGAAAGAAAAACATTTAAGCAATCCTAAACAGAGCATATTTTATAAATCATGAATATTACAAGAAAAAATAATTAAAATTTTTTAATAAAGAAGTAAATTTTTTGATACATACCGGATGATTTATTTGAATAAAAACAATTGCAGTCCTCTTCATTACAGGCACCAATATCTATAATGAATTAAATTCTATGAAAATTCATATTCTTTTCACATAAAATAAAACATTTCATAATGTATTTAATCAAAGAATTTAAATTTCAGTGTAATTAGAAACCAATAATAATGTAACACAGAGCAAACCTGAATATATTTTTCAAAGCTAAAATTATTGTGTTAGTTAATATATTACGGGGGTTACCTGAAGTAAAAATTTTATACGACACTACTGCGACTTTTTTTAACAGTTTTACAATGCTTTTTCAGTCTCCCAGCTTAAAATAGCAGAAAAAATCTTATATTCCAAAACTGGAGCTAAACTGAGCCCAAAACACAAAATCGTCCGAAATCCTTGATTACTGAACTCATGCCTAAGCTGTATCATACCGTCAAGACAAAAAAATCTTTTTATTGTCTTATATTGTTATTGATCTCACTATTAGAATATACCGAAACTCATATAGTTAAACTCATTAAGGATTGTGCCTGTTTTAAGCATAAAATTTGGATACATCTCAAAGCTGCAACCAAGAATGAATATGTATTATTTTTTTATCAATTGTTATACAGAGCATTTTATTGTGTAGTCAGTTTGTATTTATATTAAAGAAATTCCTTTACTGCATGTACTATATTCTTCGGTTTACACTGATAGTATGTATCTCATAGCAAAGAAAAGTGAGTACTTAGCATATTAAAAATATATAACATATTTCGTCATATAAGTCCTTGCCTTCCTTTCCTTAATGGTTTTAAAGTCATGTGAACGGGATGCACCACAATGTTCTTAAAGCCCATACCCAAACGAACGCTCATTGTGAATTAAGGCAGTATCATATACTGGAGAGAACATTGGAGAGAGGCTCTGAATATCAACCTATCGCAAATTAGAGATAATTATGCTGAATAAAAAATTGCATAATATGGTTGTTTCAGTATAGCTTAACTTTATACTAAATAATTTTATAACTGGGAGTCAAGATCTTAAAGTTCATATAATCAAATCATAACGGAATTATATTTGAGTATGTCACTTGTACAAACTAAATGAATTCTTTTTCTTGTATCTCATTTCTATAAAGGACTACTCTGTCAATTATACCAAACATAAAGAAATTTTTAGAATTTAAAATTTCTAATATGTGCTGTCATCCCAATTGGAATTCAATTCTTATAACAGACCTTATTTTGGTAGCGCAAGATCTTGCTAACTGTTGACACTCCTTTTTTGAAGACTATTTGGACCCTCCGTTTTGCGATTTATTTTTTGTCTGTTGTTTTGGTTGTATTGAGAGTTGTTATGTAGTAAGAATGTGGTAGTTCACCAAAAGAGAATACTGGACGTAAGCGAAACAAAAGGCCTTTTTATTGAAGATTTTCTTGAACTTAACAGAATAGATGAGTAAAGTGGATGTCAGCCTATAATATAAGCTTATAAGAGTATAAGATGGATAACAGGTAAAATCTTGACATATCCATCGGGTCATATTGAATTGAAGGCTTGAACCAAAACTAACATGTGGACTTTACTTTGTGAATTTCATGCTTAAAATTATATTAGTTTCACTTTAACTTTTGTGTTCTGTTAAATTACACAAGAAGCGGAGATTTATCCTGTTATTGCACAAGCTGAGTAAATGTGTTAAACTGAAGTTCTAATAGAAAGACTTCTTCAGAATTGGTGCTACTTTACTGGAAGATTTAGAATGAGGCGATAATAGACTGGCAGTCTTGACACAGCCAAAATTCAGTTTTTAAATAGTTCGGTTCTGCGCAGTGGCGCCCAGCGTGCGGTTTCCTACACCTCTGGGAATCATGGTTCCAAGGTAAGCACTTTGTGTTTAATGATTACCAGCAATTTATTTCCAAGAAATCATGTGTGTAAAAGCTAAATTTCGGTTACTCACATTTCTTGTGAGCATATTTCAATAAAACATGATAAAAATATTTGAAGTTTAGTATCTTACCTCTGCAAAATTCATTTTTCTCCACCAAGATACTGCCATAAATATGCCTCAAAGCTGTAAACCAAGGAATGACATTTCCAACAAAACCACAAGAAGCCGAAAGCTGCTTTATTTGATCTTCCGACATGTACTGATCCCAAACGTTAAACTAAACGAGAGAAGCAAACAAAATACTTAATGGAAGAGATATGACTCTTAAAATAAAAAGAGGAATTTCCTTTTGAAATATAAAAGTTAAAAGAATGTGCCTAGTTTTCGGAAAATTGTTGGCTTTCTACAACTTATACTTATTTGCACCACAAAAACTTAAAGCACAAACATATTCTAATATATACTGATCAAAAGAATAAGGGAGCAAAAGGCACCACAAAGAAAGACATTTGTGACCATGCAGAATGCAAAAAAGTATTTATAAGAAAAGTACATTAAAATAGGTGAAAACGGATATTAGAAATTTTAAAACAGCATTGTTATTCAATGCACATAATGCGACATACAGTGCTACAATACACATGTTTCTGTAATAATGATGTTTCGGGAAACATGATTCTAACAGTATGTAGAGCCGCAAATGACGACGACCGCTATATAACTGCATAACGTAAAGCCAATGTAGTTATCAAGCAGTTTTTTAATACCTTCAAAACTCTTCATTGAAGTGCCGTCTTCCACTTGCCGATTAGTTTAAGCTGATATAATACGTCTATCACATGCGTTTCAGGAATTGGCAAATATTATTTAAGTTAAGGCAGCAAGGTGAATATTCCATGAGCTCCTTTTCTTCATTTTACAGGATTTTAGCATTTAACACATGTCTCCGAGTTCAAATGTTATCACCCATCAAAATGCATTAATCCTAAACATCTGCATCATATAATGGCTATTGGTGGCTTGAGATGTTTTTTTCTGTAGAAAGCGGTTAAGTCAACAAAATGCATTATTATTGATAGAATTATCAAATTTGTCTATATTTTCATATTTCTAATCATCTTAGAACTAACTTCATACAAAGATTATTTGAAATTAATTCCAGAAGAATCTTGAAATAATCGGTGTTTATTATTCCAGATCCTGTTCCCAAACATTTGATAAACATTACGGTCAGCGGTTGCCTTATTTATGAGGGCAGTAGAGTGTCGTGATATTACATAGATAGATATAACGCATAAAACCACATCGATCAAGGCGATGACAGAAATCTTTGAGGAGCACCTTACGTCTCGTAGCTAAGAGAAATTCCTATACGAATTGAGTAGTATTTTGCGCTTATTCAGAAGGGTTGTTACTCAAAGAAGAAAGCGTTAACGACCATCTTTGCCGTAATGAATTCTAAACGGCCTTGATCCTATTTTCTTCAAGCGTTTCGCCTATCTTGGAACTACAGATGAGATACTAGAATCCTCAAAGCTCTCGAAAGTTAAAAGAGATTTGAGATTAGGGAAACTGAAAACTTCCGTTTTCAAAAAACAAAAAAACAAACAAAAAAAAGTTGAAAATTTTAATTTGAAAAATTGGAAAGATTAGTTTAATTGGGTCCATTAAACAGGCATTTATAAACCAAAGAACATTAATATTACAATTTCATTAAATATGGATCACCAATGTTATCTCCTAGTGGCTCGCTCTTTACTGTCTGGAGGAAGTTTAGCTTTACATATTTAGTGCCTATTTGTCTATGTTAATTCCTGAGATAACTAGTTCGCCCCCCGATTCTCGAACGAATCGAATAAGAGAACGCACGAAATTCGTTATGTTATGAATAGCATGGGAATGAGAATGGGGGAATTGAAAAGTAGAGAATAAATCCAACTTTAAAACAACTCTTTAACTTACACGTTTCGAGACTTAACGATAATATTAAACGAAATTAAATAATGAATGAACAATATTAAATAATGCTTAAACGAAGGTGGATCACCTGTTTTTTGTTTTATTTTACAATATACCTTAACTTTGAGTGTAAACAAAATAAATGAGCGTATGAAATTTCTCATGTTCAATCAAATCACCTCTTGCTTCGAATGTAAACATCGCTAAACGTTAACAATAATGCTTAAAATGTAAAAATAAAACACGCCAAATTTAATGCTGAAGAATACACTTCACTTGATGCAATAATTCACTTCACTTTTGCATGCAGCTCTAAGTACGTTCATGCAATGCTCATTTTTTTTTCTCTGGGCGTTGTCTAATATAAGATAATCTCTCCTTTACACTTGCTTTGATTAAAAAAGATTTTTAATGCAGATAATTTCAGTTGTTACTCATACTTGTCAATTTAAGCTCAAAGAACGAATTTTACGTTTCAATAGTTTTAATAACTTACTTCGTTGGGTAACTTTAATTTGCATCTTCTCCATAAATATAACAACGCAGTTGCGTATTAAAAATCAGTATTCTTAAATTTTACATTAAACGCAGATTTCACATTTTGATTTACTAAAACCTTTTAATTAAAAATTCTCTTTTCGTTTTTCTTCTTATTAGGAAGATTCTACGAAAGATTCGAAAAGTTCGAGAATTTCCAGACCCTTTTGGGATACAGATTCGCCCCATCTGAACTTGAAACTGGTTCTACAGTCGAGAAATCATATTTCGTAACTCTTCAGGGTTTTCTGAAATCACTTTCTGCATTTGACCCCATTTCAACATGTGAACATCTTTCCACACGGTAGAATCATGCTGTCACTCATACTCTTGAGACTGTTTTGAGTTTAAAAACTAGTGTAAAGGATTTCGGGGATTCCCTAGAAGAATGCCAATTTGGGCCTTCAAATGGGTTCTTTTTTAAAATTTCATTCATGGAAAGTTTTTAAAATTCTATTTCCAAAAGGAGCATAATGATAAGTATATTAAGAAACTGTCGCGCAACACTTGCGCACTTTTACTTATATGAATCTAAAATGGCTAGCGTATTTTTATTTAATTCATATTTAAAATACATTTACTAATTTCAACATGCAAAATTTTTATTCATGAAGAGCTTTTTAAAATTCCATTTGCAAAAGGAACAAAATCATGAGTACATTACAAAACTGTCGCGCAACACTTGCGTACTATTACTTATACGAAACTAAAATGGCTGGCGTATTTTCATTTAATTCAAACCTAAAATATGCATTTACTAATTTCAACATGCAAAATTTTAAACACAAGGGAAAAAGATCTAACCCCATTTCACTACACATTATACGGCAGTTTTGCAACAAGTCCTTTCTTGATTTTTACTCAAAAGTATATAATCTTATTTTCTGATTTCTTTTTTACAATTACGTGTGAATAAAATTACATAAAATATATGTCATGCCTTCGTAATTGTGTTAGGCAAGCATTTCAATCATACAATAGTTTTTGCTCCGCTTTCCTGAGATCTTTCTCTTTTGCGTTATTTTTTATTTTAAATTACTTATTTAAACCTTATGTCTTGACTTTTTAGCAATAAACGCCTTAGCTAACTTTTAAATGTTCAATTTACCTTTCTACTGCCATTATAGAAAAAATTGTTAATTCTTTACCACTCATTGAAGATCCAAAACAACTTTTAATAACGTTAGTTTCGGAAAACGGTATGCTGTTAGGGCTCGATACTGGCATGCTCAGGATTACGATACCACTAACACATTAGGTAAAATGTCTTGTAAATTAGTTTCGTAACTGTAGCACTGTCCGACAGCAATTCGTATTTTTGGGGGAGAGACTGTAACAAAAGGAATGACAACTTCAGCAAAATCTGACGCAGTTATATCCCTGAGTTTTGTTTGGGTTCTCTTGAAGTTTCTTTTAACTACTATTCAGTTGTTTAATCGATTACGATAAAATATGATAGACAGTTATCTACACAAGGGAGGAATATCTTCATAGAGTAATTTTTACAGGACAAGGCCTCATTTTGACATCATATCCGAGAAAAGCACCAAACCACATTCATCTAGCTTATTCACAAAAAATCGATGCGGGATCGAATTACAGGCAGCTAAATTTCTATGGATGACTTTGAAAGTAATGTTGAAATATATGTGAAATACCTTTTATGCATTCGTAAAAAATAATATATGAATGATCTAACAAACAACCAACACAGATATACCTCCATAACAACAAGATTTCTGTAGTAGAAGCTTGTGAATGCCTATTTTCAATTTATTATACATTTGCATAAAGAAGTTCTCTGACAGCTGCAAGCAAATATATCTTTCCTAGGAAAGCAAGGAAATATAATTTTTAATAAAACCCCTTTTCCTACTGTCTGTTGATGTTAAGATAGCTAGAATTAATTAATTAGCTTAGAATCTACTCTTTTGCAACTGATTAGGTTTAATATTACTTCTGAACGACTTTTCAAGCAATACTGCAGAAATTCGTTTAAAATTACACGTATCTATAACCGACAAATAATTGTATTACCTCTGTAATATTCCCAACAAAAGCTTCTGAGACGCTGAAAGTTCCGCCGAGACTGTCTTGCTCTTGACCTAAAACGAACACGCCAGGCCAAAAGAATTTTTTCTTCCCAGTCTGTAAGCCATTGACGACAATTTCTCCGTCGACATAAAAATTCCATTCTCCTTTACTGCCCTCCCACGTTACTGCATAATGGTGCCAATTGGAATCCCTAGAAATACAAAACAAACCAATTAGCATTCAAGGCTGACGAAGATGAATATATGATTTAAAGACATATTAGTAGAGAAGCATTCAGAATAATCAAAAGCTGTGCGGATACTTATCCCTATTAAAACGGAATTATTGAATTAAGAATTATTGTTCGGAACGTGATGCAGCATTATTTTACGCTGAGATAATGGAGATCCGGAGGGGGGGGAACCATTTATGTCCACTGACACGAATTTAGAGAAAAATGAATTTTTAGCTTGTCTAACTTCAATGATCATGAAAATACTGTTATAAAATCATACGAAAATTCGTAATAAACGTTTAACCTTTAGTTAACGAAATTTGTGTCGTAAAAAATATATAAAAACAGGGGGCAAACGAAATTTCAGTTGTTTTTCAAGGTTCCTAAAATTCTTTTCTCCCAGTCTCTTCTGTTAATCTTGGAAACAGAAATCTTCTTTGCCGTCATAATTGGCCCTGCCTCAAATGAAGTTCCATTTCGTCAATTAATTTTCATGTTTTTTTTTCCTTCGGCAAGTTTTCCCGTTTTTTGGCAAACATATCAATCTCTGCGTTTAAATGACAAAGACTACAAGTGTCCTCCCTTGGGTAATTGAATCCAGGGTAAACATGGAGATAAAAACATCTCCGAATTTATCATACGACAGTGGGCTGTTTGTTTTGCATATGTCATTTAATTTTTGTGATGTTGAACTCTTCCGGTACACGTTTTTAAGGAATAATGAAACTCTCTCCCCTTGAGGGAGTTGATAAACTTAATTAATTTAGAAATAGTTTCCTCAGGAAAAACATGTTTTCGGTTTTTACGTTTTCTCTGCAGTCTACCGATACTTTTTTATCATCGGCCAAAGCTTCTCTTATTTTTTTAAATCGATTTTTTGCATTGGTGGAATGAAGCAAATGTGTCTGTACAAAGTTGCCTATCATTACATGGCCCATCTGGGAAACATGTTCGATGAGAGGAATATACATTGTGTGAAGAACCCTCATTTCCCAGACAGTCGGCGCATCACAGGCAAAAGCGTCATAAGACGCTTTTGATTTAATGCATTATAATTTAATTATAATTTAATGATTATATGCATTATAATTCCCTTGTTCACTGAAAGCTTAGAATTCGTTGTTTTCACAATAAAAAATTCAAGAAAAACACTGAAAACATTTTCACTTATGGTCAGTTCCTAACTCACGTGTGGTTGCTCTTAAAATTCTCATAACATCGCGGAATCTCTCTATTTTCTTCCTCGGCAGAAAACCCGACCACTGAATGGGAGCCTGCACTGGAATTTTCACTTTCCACGTTCATAAGCAGTACAGAAGAACTGATGAGAGAAACTCGTTACAAGAGACAAGAATGAACATGAAGAAGTCTGATAAAGGAAGCTGGATATAAATGCTTCTTCCCTCTTCACGAGTGGACACAAAATATTTTTCCCAGTATGCAAAATCTTTCCACCGTTACAGTTACGAATATGAATACTTTTTCTCCTAAAGCGATCCATGATATAGAAGCTATTTTTGTTTACAGCTAGATGGCATTATTACTTCAGTTTTCACAAAAATACACTCATGGCCATAAATTAAGGATAATTCGGAGTCACGCGGAAATCGAACTCTAAAATACATATATCACCTGTAAAATCACTACACACATCTTCAAGAATCATATGCAAATTTCAGGAAGTAACCAGATGACACCGATGGTACGTCACAATGACGAGAGTGTAAGAGAGTGACATAAGGAATACAGGCAAAGAACTAAAATTGTTCGCAGGCGCTTTATAAGCATTTCAGTGCAATAATCGAATAGTTATGACAAAAAGAACGCATTTGGATGATTTTTTGCGTGGTAGAATTATCGGCCGTCTGGAATGTGGGCGTACCCAACTGGAAGTATCGGGCGAAATTGGAATTGCCCAAAGTGTCATCTCCAGGCTTTAACGATTCCAAGATGATGGTCATGTGAGTAGACGTTACAGCACAGGTCGCTCCAGAGTTACAACGTCGAATGAGGACAGGTATTTGGCAGTAACTGCCAAAGGAAACAGGCGGAGCAAAGCCTCAGACCTGTCTCGTCAGCTCTTTTCAGCCACTGGCACGACAATTTCAAGGCAGACCGTGTACAGACGCTTAGGGCAGATGGGTCTATATGAGCGTAGACCGGTTAGATGCGTTCCACTTACTGCAACTCACTGTCGCCTGTGGTTAGCCTGGAGTAGAGAGCATGCATTGTGGACACCGCAACAGTGGGCTTGTGTGATGTTTTCCGACGAGTCCAGGTTTAGCTTGCAGTCTGATTCTTGCCGGACTTTCATATGAAGAGCTCCAAGTACCTGTTACCACAAGAAAACATCATTGAACGACACCGTTACCGTGGTGCAGGAGTGCTCGTTTGGGCTGGAATTATTCTGGGTTCCAGAACTGACCTGCTTGTTCAAATTGAAACCATGACAAGCCAAATCTATCGGGACGTCATTCTGGAACAACATGTACGTTTGTTTCGGGGCGCCATGGGCGCACAGTTTGTGTTTATGGATGACTACGCCCGTCTTCATCGTGCAAACATCGTAAGCGAATGCCTTAAATCGGAGGATATCACCCGTATGGACTGGCCAGCATTCTCACCGGACTTGAATCTAGTACAACACGTGTGGGACATGCTTGGCCGACGAGTTGCAGCCCGTCAACCTCCTCCTACATGTCTACCGGAACTTCGGAGAGCATTGCTTTTTGAGTGGTGTAATATCCCCCAAGATCAGATCGATAATTTGATACTCAGCATGCCTAGGCGTTGTGCGGACTGTATTGCATCGTCTGGGAGACATACAATGTATTAACAATCATACCAACCATGTAATATTGGTTTTTTGTAAATAGGTTTTTTTTTGTAATTTGCTCCAGGGAGAAAAAGTCGCTATTTTTTTTAATAATATCAAACATATAGCATCTTTTTTTGCTCTTTACCTTTTGTTTAATAAATAAGCTTTACAAATAAGTCAAATTTGTTTTGCTACTAACTCTTCCTTTGCCTGATTTTGGATTATCCTTAATTTATGGACATGAGTGTAAATGGTTTCACCCCCTGGGTTTTCATTTATGATCTTCATGTAGATATTTCAGATTTTTAAGCATAAACTATCAGCCAATGTTACGCAATGTTACACAGCTGTAAGCAGCATTATCCGCCAACAAATACAGGGAAACAATTATCCTCGTTTTTGAACTTGTGGTCTTATTATAGCACTTTTATCGAGAACTTTGCAAAGGTAGCAGAACCACTGTTAAAATTAAAAAGAAAGAAATCCAGGTTTACTTGGTAGGCCAAAGCAAACGCAGAGTATAAGGTATTTCTCCCGCCTTCTTAGCATGCCTTCGTGGTGTAGTGGTCAGCACGCTCGCCGCGTATTCGAGACGTCCGCGGTTCGAGTCCCGGCGAGAGCATTGCTCATTTTTCATAGCTCCTGCTTCCAAATAAATCATAATAACTTCACAATGTCAATAAAAATATACCTGTGATCACTTAATTAATCCTCATTATGTATTTCCATATTTACTGTTAAGAAAAATAGACCCGGAGACTCGCGTACTAAATGGACGCAGTCTTATCCATGTGGTAATAGGACTACATTCAATCGAACCGCAAACGAGGGCAGGCTTTTAGGTATCCGATAACACTGAACTACCCCGTTACTTTGTTTAAAACCTTTGCATTTTTTAATCAATTGCTTATTATTATGTACATTTTGTTCGTCAGCAGTTTGGCTTAGTTCACCAGCTTTAGAAACACTTAATTTTCCTATTTAACACTTAACGTAATTAGTTGACATTTCTTAGGAAAGATTAAACATACTCACTTGTTAGCAACATATCCAGTATGAATCAATTCTCCATGCAGAAAAAGAACTATTCGGTTAATATCCAAAACAGTCAAAGCATTGTCTACCAGTTTCCTTTCTTTCTTATTGTAATAGCTAAATGACACTGGAGTAGCTCTACTTTTATCATTCTTGTAATTAGATCTCATGAAAAAAGAGACAGTTATAGCATGCATTAAACGCTGAGTTTCCAGTTTTACGAAATTTGATGTTGTCTGTTTCATGAAGCTCAGAGTATATTCAGGAACTGCATCTGTAACACATATAAAAAACGCAACTTCGTATAATTTTTTTCTTACATAAATACAGTTTCATTTAATATCCGTATATACATTTCATTTATTTAAATATTTATCACTATACTCACCTAGTTACACCTTTTCATTTTACTCATTTATAAGCACCTAATATTAATACTAACAAATCTCTTAATCTATACAGGATCAATCCTGAAATAACTACAGTAGTTATCAGGATTGCGATCTGCGAAAGTTACGTTTGAAAAAGGATTTCCTTGGTCAAAGAATTTTCTGATTAAAACATATGACAGCATTTTGATGAACATGCCTAATAATCTTATTTGCTCTTTTTCTATCCTCTCTTCAATGTATATAATCTAGTCACTCATACAGTTGTTTATTCTATTTTCCCTCTATATTTTATGGTGGTACTCAGACAAGTGCGTATGTGGGGAAAAGGGAGACTCAGAGTACTTTATTTTCAAGTTCCGGCTCACAAAAGAGCTACACTGCAAAAGAAAGGACACAAATTACACCTGAGTACATTAAATGCTTACTAACGATCCCTCAATTACAACAAAACATTTCCTTGATTATGGGGAAACTTTTCTCATATAAAAGAGAAGACATATGTTAAAATGCTATCATGTTTGTATAAATACCATATATTCCCCAACTTACAAAAAATAATACATTTCAGGAATGCTGCAGATGCCTAAAACAGGCTAAAATGGTAGCAAGTATTTTAATAAAATAATTACATTAAGAATATGACAATGAGATGAAAAAAATATTTTCCAATAATTAAATCATTAAAAAATTCTTTAATATAATTTGACGTAATTTGATATATTAATGTAAATGTAAGTTTTATGTGATGTACTAATGTATGTTTGATGTAATTATAATATATTAATTTACAAAAACAATGTAAGATTTCAGAAATGTTGCATTTGTCTGTAACATGATAAAAATGAAAGGAAATGTATTTACAAGATAATTGCCTTAGGAATACGACAATGTACTAGGAGATACACAAAATATTCTACAATAATTAGTTCCTTAAAAATGTTTAATGCAACTGATGTAATTACATATACTAATGTAAATGCATTGTTTGTATGATGTACATTTGATGTAATTATGTTATATTAATCTGAATAATCCAACTTTTATTAATCGATTAAGTTCATTGTAATAATTGCACACTGTGTTATTGTAATCGTATATTCAGTACGAAAGTCTAGAATTAATGTAAAGTATCTCTGTAAATGTCTTGTTGGGCTGGCTTCTGATGTGGGCCAACCGAACGCCCAGTGGGTACAGTAGTGTGGCGGAGAAATACCTGTAAAAGTCACTGACGAAGTTCTGATGCTCCGTTCACTTTTCCCTGTCCCTGTAATTTATGGTTCAAAACAACGAACTGATGAATTCATATTGGCTCTATTTACCAGTAATTTCGAGAAGAATGGAAAGATTCTTCATCTTGTATACTTTTCATTTTCAGGAACAGTAACCTGAACATAAGGTCTGGAGAATTTTCTCTGATAAGGAGGTATAGTAAATGCTTCTTAAAACACTTACGGCTTTAGGTTTTCAATGCGTACTTTTGACCTTCGATTTAATTAATTCACATACTGACAGCCATATACGGCTTGAAAGAAAATTAAAACTCAAGGTGACATAATTTATGCATGGCTAATAAACTATATAACTGAAAAGTTATATTTATTACCTTCTTCACAGCGTTTTCCAGTAAACCGCAGGGAACAGTGGCAGGTAGCATTTTCAACGCCATCAATACATATTCCGCCATTATAGCAAGTGTAATCTGAGCAATCATCAATATTCTCTTCACAGAACTCTCCTCGGAATCCCAAAGCACAGGAGCAACTGGATTCACTTCCATTAGAAACACATGTTCCACCATTCAGACAATTTATATGGTCACAAGGATCCGCAGGATCCACCTTTAATTCACAATTTTCTCCCCCAAAACCAGCCTGACAGCAGCATTTGTAACTCTGCAGACGAAATCATCAATAATTGTAAGGTTATCAGGATAACAAGAACATACGCGATTAAATTTTACATTAGTACTGCAGAAAAAATGAAAAAGATTTCTTACATTCAGCTTATCAAAACAAATCCCTCCATTATGACATGGATTCGAAGCGCATTCATAAGTATTTATTTCACAGTGTTGCCCACTGTAACCAGGTACACATTCACACTTATAGTCATTGATCAGGTCTATGCATGTCCCACCATTCTCGCAACTACCTAAAAATATTAACAAAATTCTGATATACCTTTATTCCACAGATGCTTAATACTTATAACATGTACACACGTAATGCACATGAAAATTGAACTCGGATTATATTATAAAATCATAAATGTAATCTAGCCGTGGTCTAGTCTTAAAATATTTATTTAGTTGCTTCTTGGTGCGGACTAAATGAAACAACGTTAAGTTTGTACACTTTATCTTTTATCATTTTAAATAAAACACTTCTGAAATTTTGTCACAACATACCGCTTGAAACAGTAGAAAATGTATGTATTTTCAGAATCGTAAAATTAAATTATACAGTTAATGCCTTATGCAGGTTATGCCTGTTATAATGCAGCATCAACCCTCCACGCAAGGCCTGACTAAGATAGTCTGATACCCAAGGCGTAGCGTTCTTTCAGTGCTTACTTTCTTTGTTTTCTGGAGAAACTACACATAAGGTTATGAAGAGTTACAGTATGATTCGCGGGCCCCTAGAAGCGGGAGATTTGCGCCCGTGAGTTGTGAGTCCAGGCGGAAATGAGACCCCGTTCCATAAAGTACGTATAATTACAGAAAAGTTATTTATGGCACTACATTGCAGAGGATATCGTGAAATATAGGGCTGCAAAGATGTTTTTGACTATGCTTCTATGTAATTTTATTTATGAATGGCAATGGTTAAAAGTTTCGGTTAAAATCACTAAAAACAGTTTTTTTCTGTCTGAACATTTCGTTTCCTAATACAGTTACTTTTTTCATTAAAATCCCTTTTTGCGCAATTTTATGCTTAGAAACATTACAAGCCTCATATATTGCTAAGTTTATCAGATACGGCGCATGGGATTGCATCTACAGTTCACAAAGTTGTTGAATGAAATTTATTTGAAAGCTTCATAAACATATAGAATACAAACAACAAATGTTTGCCTTGAGTTAATATAGATTAACTCAAGGACGTTCAAAAGCATCTGTATGATAGGCATTACAAGGCATCTGTATGATAGATTTTAATAATAAAATTACCTCACGGAAAATGTTTATCACAGACAACCTCTCGGAAAATGCTTATAATAGACAATTACAAGCGGACGCGGATGGAGTTAGTCTAATTCAACGGCACGTAGCATTTTACAATCTGATCATGCTAATAATTGAAAAATTCAATTGACAAAAAAAGTAGTTACAATTGAATATACATTCTTTATAGTACTAATGTTTAAGTATAAAGAATAATTGAACAAACATATTTCAGAAACATTAAGGGGACTTGGTACCTTTTGAATGATTTTATTTTATTTAAGAACTTTCATCTACTTTTTATGAATAATATTAAGTGGTTTCATAAGACAAAATGATTTTAAGCAGAAAAAAAATTTGGTAGTAATTTTTTTTTATTAAAAGTTTTTGCAGAAAAATTTAACAATTAAAAATTCTTTCTTCTCTTACAATTTTCAATGTTTTTGCTCTAAATTTTCTATTGTATTTATTAGAGTGTTCTCAATCAATTTAAGGATCGATTTTGCAATTAATGAATTAGTTTCTGAGAAAAAAATAAAAAGCACATTTTTATGTAAAAAGGTTAAAAAAATATGATCTCAATCACATTTTCACTTGCAATAATTTTTCTTTTCACTGTTTAGCAAAACCCATCCTCGTTTCTATTAAGTATATAATTTTAAATAAGCGATAAAAATATGAAATAATTTAGCCCATATCTGTACAAGTTTTAGAACTTTAAGTAAACGGATATATTGAAAATATGCAAACTAAGAAAATGCAGTTTAAAGAATGTAAACTGTCTGAATGGTCCTTAAATCACTGCAAATTTCTTAAAAATGTTATTGCTGAATTTCAATATATATATAT